>NC_061158.1:58914144-59014144 GCF_022113875.1 Hydra vulgaris
TGAGAACATTTAAGTATATGTATGTTTCCTTGTTTGTCCGCAAAATAATAGGTTCATTATTTTATCGTAAATTTTTGTCTATTTTGTTTTACGGACTTGGAAACATACATAACTACTACGGACATGGAAACATACATAAACTCACATTACGGACATTACATTCATAGACACATTACGAACATGGAAACATACATTAACTCGAATGTTCTCAAACATCTTTGTGCAGAAAAATAAAAAAAGAATATTTGTGAACACAAGAAAACCTGCCAAATCTACGAACAACTAATTTTATTGGTTCAAAAAATACTAACCGAAATTTCTAGAGTATTCAAAAAATACTAACCGAATGTTTTAAAGTGTTCTGTAGAAATATATTAAAAAAATTTTTTGAATACTCTAGAAAATTAAAAAATTTGATTTTTAATTAATTTTTTTTAATTTATTTATATATTTTTTTATTTATAATTTTTAATTAGATTTGTTTATCACGCCTAAAACTCAATTTACTGTAATTTTTATGCTTTTGCAACGGTTTGTTTACGCTTTTTGTTTGTATTAACAACTAATGATTGCCTTCAGGCATGAAACTTTATGTCCTGCAAATTAGTTGCTTTCATTCATGTAATATATATATATATATATATATATATATAATATATATATATATATATATATATATATATATTATATATATATATATATATATATATATATATATATATATATATATATATATATATAAATTTGTAAACAAAAAAAATACAACTTTTTATGGTACTAATAGTTTCATGCCAACATTTATAGTAAAGTTTACAAATTTATATATATATATATATATATATATATATATATATATATATATATATATATATATATATATATATATATATATATATATGTATATATGTATATACATATATACATATATATATGTACATATATATATATGTATATATGTACATATATACATATATATATATACATATATATATGTATATATATATATATATATATATATATATATATATATATATATATATATATATATATATATAATATATGTTTTTTATTCATCATTCAACAAATGCATTCTTTTAAATGTGTTTGTTTGTTTGTTTGTTTGTTTTTTGTTTTTTTTTTGTTTTTTTTTGTTTGTTTTTTTTAACATCTTCGCTTCCAACAAGGCTGCAAGCAACTACTAATTAGTGTTAAAAGTTACTGGAAAAGATGAAGATTGTAGAGCAAGATAAGATTGACAGATGACTTAAAAGATTGCAAATTATATGAATCAGGAAAGCAAGATGAAGGAAGCAAATTCCAAAAAACTGATGTTCGAAGGAAAAAACTAGACGAATAAGAGTTTTTGGAGCACTTAGGAACAGTAACAGAAAAAGGATGAGACTTAATTGAATGACGAGCAACAGGAGAATGAAGTTTAGTAGATGGCACTAGAGACGCTAGCTATTTAGAGCAGTACCCATTATAGTATTTGTAGAAAAGAGAAAGAGAAGCAACATTATGACAATGTGACAGAGGTTGAAGGAAGGCTGCATGAGCAGGTCCAACTATGTTTACAATGTGTTTTTGCACCTTGTTTAAAAGAGAAAGGCATCATTAGAAGATCCGCCCCAGATATGGCAACAGTATTCCATACAAGATCGGATCTGAGATTTATAGAGATAGAGAACAGAATCCAGAGTAAGAAAGTGTCGAGCTCGATAAAGAGATGCAACTTTAGCAGATGCTAATTTTGCAACGGATTTAATATAAGGTTTCCAAGAAAGATCAGAAGTAAGAGTTATTCCTAGAAGATAAAGGTTAGATGACTCATCGAGTACATTACCGTTCATAAATATAGGAAGGTCTAAATTATTGCGATAATGATTGGCTGAAAAATTTTTTATCAATTGTTCAAATTATCAAAATGTTCAAATTATCAAAATGTTCTTACATCAATGATTGTAGCGTTTTATGTTGTTTTTAATAATGAATTTTTTGTTACAACAGCCACAGTTACAACCGTAATGACAAAAAAAAACATAAAAATGCTTGTAAAACTTTAAGAAAAACTATGAATATCAGTAGGTGCTAAATACACATACCAAATGATTATTTTTTTACCATGCTGTTCGGTGCATTAAGTCTGATAAAGTTATTTTGTTCAGAGGTGGTAAAAAGTCATTTCTATTTTTGGTTCATTTTAATTAGCTTGAAGAGTGTCAAATATTATAAAAGCCACCCTTGTGGATATATATATATATATATATATATATATATATATATATATATATATATATATATATATATATATATATATATATATATATATATATATATATATATATATATATATATATATAATAGATTCTGAATCTTTTTTGTATTAAGTTTATGTAGATTTATAGGTTTGAAAAAAAAACATTATTTTAGATTATTAACTTTTTAAAAAAATCTTAAAATATATTTATTTACATTGCAGCCATTGGAAGCCAATTTAAAAAATTTTAAATGATTATTAAAAACCATGTAAATTATGTTAAAAAATGCACTATAACATTATCAAAGTTCTCAATTATGGTTTATCAATTAATGATACAACTTTCAACACTACACATAAACACTACACAACAGGACTAAAAATAAACGTTAAATAAAGTTCATGCAACCCTTACAATTTTAAAACCATAGTAAGGTATTATAATATGATTTTTTTTTTAATTACTTTTTTGCCTTAAAGTATTATAATTTGTTAAAAAAAGTTATGGAGTTTAATATGCTTTTTTTTTTCTCTTTCTCAGAGAATTGTCTATATATATGTATAAAATGTCTATATATAATATAAAAAATGGCTAGAAAAGTTTGCGAACTAATCCGTTATTTTTAGTTAGTTTACTAAATTTTAAAAGTACTGCATTAATGCAAAAAATGTCTGTTGCAGTGTTTATTAAGAATCATCAAATTTAAAAAAAACATTTTGAAAAAAATAATTATATACAATATTTTTCAGAATAATGAGTTGTAATTATTTAAAATCTAAATCACAAAAAAAATGAACAAACTTTAAAATAATGCAAAAAAAAAAAAAAAGGAAAAAAACATAATATACATCAAGTAAAAATAAAAAAATATCAAAATATACATCAATCAAAAAAATGTACATAATAATTTTTCAATGTTATACAGATAACTTTAAAACCTTCAATGCAGGTTCTTTATTGGACTTGGGTGAAAAAAGCAAACAATAATTTTTAAGAATATATGTTTGATAATATTGATAGTACATATATTATTGATAATACATATATTAAGATAATATTGATAATAAGATAATATTGATAATACATATATTAAGAATATATGTATGATAATTTTAAGAATAATATGTTTGATAATATTGTACAATGTTTCTTTAACATATTAAAGTTATAAATATCAAATATCATCATTAAAGTATTACACAATGATTTTCTGCACATTTTGTTTTTCTTAATTTTAAAATTAATGAAACAAAAAAATACCCACTGCACACAGCAATCGAGAGGTATATTCAATTCACTGTGGTCTATAGTTTTTGTATAGTCTCCATATAACTGAAAATAAAATGCAGATCATTAAACAAATCATTTTCACTAACATCATCTTTTCTTGTAGCATAACCTGCAATATAAAACAAAGCCATTTTTGTACTCAATGACAAAGATGATTCTAGTTCAGGTAATTGATTAATGATGTCACAAGATTCTTCACTTATAAAATAGCCATATTTTTGACAAGAATGCTCGATATCAATAGCATAATCTGTAGCATCAACTCTTAATTGCAATAACAGTTTAACTTTTTCAATGTTTAACTTTTCAACAACATTTTGCACTGTTATAAAGTATGTTCCACCTGAACCTTGCCTAAACTTACTGAATGCTTTTTCAATGTAATCTGTTGAAAACTCTTCTAACATAACATAATCAAAATCACATCTTGACAACTCCATAACATGTATGCCAAATTGAAGTACCTGTATCTTTAGTTAAAGATTTCATTCTATGACCTTGTTCACCACTCATTTTAAATGCCATATCTCCAAAATCAAGTAAGTACTGCAAATTTATGTCTAATTCTCCAGAAATAACTCTCTTACGAGAATCTGAAAATTTCATATCACCATAAATTTCTTTTACACTTACAATTTTCCAAAATTTAGTAACTTTTTTTAAAAAACAAATGGTTTTATTCATATTGCAAGGGTGGATAACTTTTGAATAAGTTTTGAGAGCAGCTAAAGTTTCATCGCAAAATACTCTCAAACAATACTTTTTGTCTTTCAATGGGTTTTGGATGTATAGCTACAAAATTTAGTCTTGATAACTTAATTAGCTCTCAAAATCTCAAAAAGATCATTTTTGCTCTCAAAAGTCAATTTTTGCTCTTTTTCAAATTGTAATTCCTGCATTTTCTTTGTAATCCAGTTATTCCTAATATTTTTTAGTAGATGAACATAATCAAAAAGGAGAAAAATTCCACATTTTGTTAACCATGGTTTTCCTTCAACTCTCTCAAATAGTTTAAAAAAAGCTTGATTTGTCTGATTGCCATCACAAATAACTGAAAATACTTTTCGATTGCTAGACTTAATTAAATTAAATTTAATGACATAGCATACTTGCTCAAACAAAAAAGAAGCATCCAAATGACAGACAGGTATCATTTTGCATAAAAAAGATGGTCCACCTTTTAAACATTTAACCATAATACCCAAAACACTATTTGCTAACAACTTTGGATTATTTTCCGTTTTTCCAAAAAGATAACCACCATGATAAAGAAGAAGAGACTTTACATAAACTTCATCCACCAAAAGTATACAGTTTCTATGATTTTCCTCTAAATTTGAAAAAATGGTACTAATAAAGTCAATAGAAACTTTTTACAGTTAACATAAAAGGAATTTGATTGGATGTGCAAAACATCATTTATATCAAAAGTTGTTACAGGACAAATAAATTTACGATTTTTAATATCTTCACATAAAAAAATGAATGTAAACAAATCGTTTTTTAAATATTGCGACAACTCATCACATTTTTTAGTTCTGATAGAACAACACTTTAGTAGTGGACCTTGGTTTTAAAGGTTGAGTTGGTTCAACACTAGCTAGAATATTAAAAATTGAAGGAGGTTCAATTGAGATCTAACTTTCCCATTGACAATAATTGTTAAAAAATTTTTTGGAAAATGTCTTTTTCCAAAAAATTTTTTTTTGGAAAAAGACATTTTCCAAAAAATTTTTTAACAAAAAATCTTAGGGAAGCCTAAAAACTCGTACTTTATTTTTAGCGTCATAGTTTTCTCTACATTCAGGAACACAGCACTTTTTAATCATTTATTGTAACAATCAATTACTCACAAATCGAACTTTAAAAAAACTAAAATATATCTTTCCGTAAGATTGTCCGCCCCCAGTCAAAAATATGGATTTGCGAAGAGAAGGCCTGTAATAAGTATCGCGATGATATATATATATATATATATATATATATATATATATATATATATATATATATATATATATATATATATATATATATATATTGTGTTTTAATTTTTAGTTTTTATTCTAGGACAGGCAAATCAAGGTTCTTGAAGAAAAATGTTTTCGATATGAAAAATCAGAAGGTTCAAAACTTTTAATTTATAAACAAGTTATGCATAAAATAGACATAAGTAATTTAATTTATGACAGCATATTTATTACAGACAATAAAACTAAAAAAATAAAATTATAAAATGTAACTTAAAAATCTATTCATTTTACAAATTTTTGTTCTAAATTTTGACAAAGTGTCTTTCTTTGTAATGCAATTAAAAGGCCATAAAAATTTTTTGGCTTTAAAAAGTTCTTTTTTAATAATATTTTTAATAAAAATATATTTGGTCATAAACAAATTAAATTAATTTTTTCAGTTACAGTTGCTACATTCTAAAAAGCAGTTGTTTTAAACACACTTCTTCAAGTATGCAATTACTAATTAAAAGTCATTATTATATTGAAATGCATAGAGTAGACCAAATCTAGTTGGCTACCGACAGATTGTATTTAACTTTCAATACATGTGAAAGTTTAACCATTAAATTTTCACATGTGAAGTTTAACCATTAAATTACAATTTAACGGTTAAACTTCACATGTGAAAGTTTAACCATTAAATTGTATAGCTCAAAATTAAAAATATATAAATTAAAAAGAAAGATAATGGCAAGTATGATAAAGATAAGCAACCCTATTAGATGCTGACTTTGCAATGGATTTTACCATGGAACAAGTTAAAGTGGACTTGACTAATGCATATATAGAGCATGGCATCCTAAGAAATGAGCTATGCAGTTGCTAAATTCAACCCAAAGTTGTAACTTAAGTTGTAAGGAATCTTTATAATGTATCAGAATATTAAAAACTAAAGCTTCTTAGATTTATAAAGTTTTTGTTAATTGATTGAGTTTTAATGTTACTCTCAGCTTCCTTAATTTAAGTTACTGCTTTCTTAATTCAGGAAGGAAAGTATTTTTGACTTAAATTTTTAATAATTTAAAACAATAATATTTTTTTTGGAAAAACACTCACAAAAAAAATCTAAAGTTTGACTATATGATAAAATAATTTTTAATAGAATAGTATGTTTTTTAAGTATTTTTTTTATCTTTATAAATTATAGTAGCAACACAAAGTCAACAAACAGACAGTGAACTAAAAACAAAGTGTTATAGACTTCAGAAACAAGTGCATGATATGGAGGTAGATGATATGCAGTTTAAAAATATTATCATTCTTTTTTTTTTTTTCGTTTTTTTTTTTTTTTTTAGTTAGCATTTGTAGATTGTTAAAGAAATATTTTTTAAAGAAATTTGATGAGAGAACATCCTTTCATCAGCTAGATAATGTCAACATTTTTATTAATGGATAATATTATTACACCATGTTGTCATATATTTTACTGTTTACACTACCATAATCTTATCTTACACTATTTTTCTTTGATTTTATTCTTATATATAATTTTCAATTAATATGATATATTCACTACTGTCTTTGTTTTGTTCAGTACAAATTTAAGTCTTTAATACTTTGAATTACTTATAAAAATGTGTTGGTTTTATTATATTCATTTATTTTTTTAAATATTTGCATTACTTATAAAAATATTAAAAAAAAACTTTTAATATATAAATTGCATATGAAAATATTTTAACTTTTTTTTTTTTATATATATTTAAATTACTTATAAAAGATGTGCAGATTTACCTTAGGCATTCCTGGAAGATTATGGAATGATATGGTGTGGAGACAGTGAAAATGGGGATAATAACGAAAATAAAGATATTATTCAGATAAAGAGGAAAAGTTATCAGGGTATTCACTGAATTTTTATATTTTGGTGGTATTCTATTGGGTTTTTATTTGGTTGGTTTTTATGGGTTGACCACTTGATTAATAATAAGTGAAAAAAGTTTAGGGGAAACTAGGGAGACTTCAGACATTGGGAGAGACCAGATATTTTGAGATTTTTTACCCTGTTAACATTAGAACAGTGTTGTGGTCGATATATTGTTAGACATACGCTCTTATGTTGGTAGACATATGCTCTTAGATTTAAATTAGTTAGGTAACGATAAAAAAAAAATTTTAAAGTGATTTTTTGGTTCTTTTTTGTAAAATGCTCAATTCCAAGTGAATCATACAAATCCTATTTTATGAAATCTGTTAGATTTGGTGCAATTATTTTTAGAACAAGCAATTACCTGCTAACCTTTGGGAATGTAAGTATTTGTTATCTATAAATGAGTCGGTAACAATTTCCTTGATTTTTTCAATACATCCCATATTTTGTCCAAACATTTTAGACAAAATCTCTTCCAATACCTTTGTAATGATTGCTAAATAAAAATTCCCTATGGAATATTGATAAAGTTTTTTATTTACACATTCATTAACCATTGCGACACCATATTTTCCTTGTAGATTAGTTTAGCACAAAGAAATTCTCGTGCTAATGTATATAAATGCTGTTGCGCTAAACTAAAGAGTTGTATTTACTAAAGTAAACAAAAAAATGTTTTACCCTTTTAATAAGTTTTAAGTTTTATTATTTTATCAGCTAATCAAAAGATGACTAGAAACTATAAGAGAAAAACCAAGCGTACATCCTCACTTAAAATAGTGAGAGATCTTAAGGGAGAAACAGATTTTATCTGATGACCAGCTTCACACCCCTTTTATTAGGCTGGTGTAAATGTATTTATAATACATTGTTTCCAGTTTAGGATGTTGAATGTTGGATCTTTTTGAATCATTGCATGGGTTTTGCTTATGTCTCTGTTTTTATAACTAGGCGATTATCTCTATTATCTATTATCTCATTCTATTATCTCCTAATGCGGGTACAGCTCTAAAACTCAGTTTAATGGTTCTGAGGCCATCTGGTAGTCTGTTTTTCCAAACTCTATTGTAACTTTCAGAGAGACTGATTCCATCAGCTGTAAAATATCAGAGTACTACCAGTGTCATAATGCGCATGGATGGTGTTCCTGTATGTTCTTTTGGTATGCATTGTTGAGGCCATATTTGAAGCCCTTTGTTAAGGCTTAGGGTTTATTAATAGTAATCAGGCATTTGCTTAGACTATTAGATAGTGTACTGAGCACTATATATTGTTTGAATCAAGTTCTTTAACCAATTTACAAAATGACTTAATACCTAAAACGCCAATATTGTTGTTGTTGGTCATTTTAATGCTCATTGTGTTGAATAGCTTGGTTCTAGTGTCAGTGACTTTGCAGATGTTACGGCCCACAACTTTTGCCTTTCTCAATCTTTAATACAAATAGTCGACTTTTTAACTCGCTTTCCAGGCAATCCAAATAATTTACCTTTTCTACTTATGTCTTATTTCTAATCCTAGTCTGTGCTCAGTTTCTCTATATTCACCCTTAGGTCAACCTTTGTGCCTCTGTTTTTATGACCCTAGTCATAGATGTAGTAGGAGTGCGAAGCTGGCCAATAGATAGAATCTGTTTACCTCTTAAGTCTTTGCTTAGGAGGCCTTTTACAAGACATTAGCCTTATGCATATGTCTGCCCTAGATGAGTATTTTTATCATCTCTAACCTTTACTCAACCAAGTGTCCCAAGTCATCGGATGTTTAAAGTCGGAGTTGGTTTCTCGTAGTCTTTGCCAAAAAAAGCTTATCCTACAAGGCAGCAGGAAATGAAACAGGTTGTACTGGGTTACACATTACCAATACCAGGATAACCTGACCTGACAAAACATGGAATGAACTGCTGTTAAGTAGGCTCCTTCCCTATCTCTTGCATAGTTATCTCTCATACTAGAGTATGATCTTTTTACATATTTCTTGTATCAGCAAATAGTTTAGTTTAAACTCTTCAAAAGCATGTGCTTCTGTCATAATTCCTGTTTTACAAAATTGTTCTTCAGCATTTTCTTGACTATTCGAGAAATGCTTAATGAATCTTGTTTTTTTACCTAGTGGGAATCAGCATCAGTGATTCTAATAAACTTCAACCAGAAGTTTATATGGCGTATGTTAGACAGTACTTCCAGGGGTATGTTGGCGATCGAACTTAAAATTTCTTGCTTATGATGCGCTCTACCACAACATATTGCTGTTGATCAATTACAATGTTGCATTTCTAAATATAATATATATAATAACATCTTACAGAGAAGCATTTTAATACTACTTGTTAGTGGTTTTTTATGAGACCAGTGTGAAAGAGATATTTGCCAATGTAGTCATTATTCAAAAAATTTGCAATACTTAAAGACTTGTGTCTGGAAAAATTTATAATCAATGACACCAAAAAAAATTTATTTAAACCCATCTCTGGCATTTTATCTTGCTTCAGCTTTTATTGTGTTCTTTGCATCAGTTTTGTTTAGTAAAAAATAAAAGTTAAAGAAACTTAAATCAACAAATAGTTTGATCTTAAAAATAACTTGTAATTTGGTCTTGATAATGACAATCATTTAATCAGGTAGTATGGCGCAGAGGCCTCCCACACACATACTTGTTTCAAAAGTATTTTAATGTAAATCAAAAATATATTTAATGTTTTTTTCTCTTTAAATGATATTTTGTTTAGAAAAACTAAGGAATAAAACAAATGTTTTCAAGATGGATTTTGATCTCGTGGTTAATAATATAGAAAAGCTAAATTGGCTTGCTGGTGAAGGTGAACATTATATAAAACATACAAAAGATGGAGCAAAACTCCAGGTTTTATTATATTTTAATTTGTTTATTATTATTAGTTTCAACTATGTTTATTGTTTATTGTAATTATAATTAGCTATAATAAATGTATTATCCTATAAATTCTAGATAAAAGAACCAGTTTCCTTAACTCTGTATAATAATGGTATTGTCATGTTTGCTGGTCCTTTTAGGCCATACTCTGAGTCAACTACCCAGGTTTTTTTTTTTTATGTTATTTTAAATTAATCTTGTTTTTTTTGTTTTTTACTCTTTTTTTAATTAAGTTTAAAATTAGTATTAGAGTTACATCTTTTACTGATTACATTATAGTTTTTTTACTGGTTACATCATAGTTTTTATAATGATTATGTCATACTTTTTATAAGTATAGTATGATGTGATCAGTAGTGATATAAGTTTTATTGTATTAGTCAATAGATTCTGAATAATTTGCTTTTAAATTTTTCAATAATTTAAATCTAAATAATTAAATTTTTTAAAGTCTTTTTTACACATTTAAAGGGACCACCAAGTCCCGAGACATGTTGTGTTCATTTTAAAGAGAATGTTAAAAAAAAACATCTGAGCAAATTTTTTTTGATTCAAACTAATTAATAAATGTATACAAAAAAAAAACAAATCTTGTTGTTTTAGTCAAAGCTTGTCTTCTTTATTTTCTGCGGTATTTAGAGTCTTTAAAATAAACGCAAGGTGCATTATACAGACTTGATAATTTATTCAAGTGCGTTTAATTCATAGGAGCTTTAGTACATGACCTCATAGATTATTTTTTTGTTTGTTTAAAACACTGATAATTATTTCTTACATACAATTTCCAAATCATATTCATTTTTATTATATGTTAAAGTTCTAAAATGTGTTTGTAAAAAAATTAAAAACAAAATAGTATTTTATTTGCGCAACTTTTTTTAAATAATCGTCTAGACCACATATATTTTGATTTCTTTTGTTAAAAGTTTTTCTTTCAAAATATTAGATAAAATCATTTTTAACCTAAAATAATAATGCACTTTTACTAATTTGCTTTGTAAATATTAAAAAAATATATATTAACGCATATTTAAAAAAATGTATTTTTTGGTTTTGAGGTGATCTTATTTCATTATTTATATTTCCATTATTATAACACCTACTATATATAGTGGCTATGGAAGGTCCAAAAACTCTCCTTATAAAAAGATGACCTTGATTACCTTATAATAGATTCTGAATTTTGTTGTTTATTTAAACAGTGGGATCTATTATTAATTTTATCTATAAAACTTAACTTTTCTTTTATTACTCTGTATTTCCTATCAAAATGATGTTTTAATCAAAAATTAATTTTGATAAACTACTGTATTAAGGATATTTGATGAATTGTTAAATTTTTTGTGTAGAAAATATTTATATAATTATGTTAATTAAATTTTATTAATTGGGATATGGATAAAAGAGTAACCTTGTTATACTTTTCATTTGCATTTTGATAACTAAACTTTGAAATGTCGGCAACTCCATACTCATTTGAATCTTTTTTAAAAAAGTTGAAGAAAACCAGTAAATATCCAAAAAACAAAATAGTTGACGATATTATTAGCTATGTAAATTTGAACTTTGTGGCACTGAAATTCATTTGAATGTAGTTGTTGAACAATGGTGTAAATGTGGATACTGTAAAACAATGCCACTTGAAAAAGAATGTATTTGTAATTTGAAATAAAGGCAATAAATATTGTAAAACAATGCCACTTGAAAAAGAATGTATTTTTATTTTGAAATAAAGGCAATAAATATTGTAAAACAATGCCACTTGAAAAAGAATGTATTTTTATTTTGAAATAAAGGCAATAAATAAATAAATATTGTCACAGATATTATAAAATAACTATAATATCATTTCAAAATATAAATAAATGTATTATTGTTAGCAGAATTAAAATAAAAAGTTATAACAAACTGTCACATAATAGCTGTGTAAAGTTAAAAATAATTTTTATTTTATTTTATTAAATTTATTTAATAAAATAAAAATTAAATAAAAATTATTTTTAACTTTTATTAAATTTTAAGCGCGTTAGTATATATAATATATATTTTAGAAGCTTGAAGATATTCTAGGATATTTAAAACTGATTGCCCACAATTTGGGAGGGCAATTTCTACTTTTATAGCCTTTTTTGATCTCATTGGCGCAATTTTACAGAAAACATCTTGATATGACATAGGTATAAACGTACACAGTTTTTTTTCTTTTTATGAGTTTCATTTCTAGTTTTGATTACTTCTGTTATTGATGAAGTTAGGGTAAAAATAAAAATAAAAAAATCTTTAAAGTAAAGGGACCAAAAGATAAAGTTTTTAATAGTGGGGGCCATGCCCCCCCTCTCTTCAATATAGCGGCAAATATTGGAACTAAGGGTAATCTATGAAGTGGTATATGAGAACCCGATTTGTTATTGCTAGAGCAACCGATAACAGCGCAACGTGGCATTGTAATTTTTGTTTAGAAATTTACTCTTTATTATTTAATAAGCATGGATTTAAAAACGCAAAGTATTTTTGTAACTATTTATAAAATTCACATTTAAAGTAAATTAGACACATCTGTTTTTTAATCAATGTAATAATTAATATTTGGTTTCAGTGCACATTTAAAAAATGCATTATATTGAGTATTTTTCAATTTATGTTGAATTTGCATTCAAATAAAAAAAAACGTAAATAACAAATAAAAGTTTGACTTTATTCTATTTGTGGAATCATCAACTCAATAATAACATTTCTTCCAATCTTCAAAAATATTCATTCCAATTTTTTAAAATAAAAAATATCATACAAATTTTACAAAACAAATTTAATTAAATATAATCTGACACACGGCTAAATAAGTTAAATTTCAGTTAAAGTGATAACATGACCATCAACACGGCCTTCAAAGCGGGAAAAATTTCAAAGAGGCTTACTCCCCAATTTAAAAAAAAAATCTTACATTTCAAGAAAAAAAAAGTTATCTTAAAAAAAATAATTGGGGGGGCCATCAACACTTTATTATTATAAATATCATATATCATATAATAACATTAAGTATTGATAAAATCCAAATTATAGCTACCAGTGCCATGGATAGGGAGTCTGAGGTCCCCGCCCTTTAAAACATGTCATTAGGGTTTCAACATTTAAAAAAACTTTGAATGTTAGGTATAACAAAAAAAAATTTAAATTTGGTAAATTTAATCTTAAAATTAATCTTAAATTTTAAAAAAAGAACACCTAAATTTACTGCCCCCCCCCCCTCCATTTAAGGCGTAGCCAATGGGCCACAGCGTGTTATTTTATTGGCTTGGCAGAACAACCAAAAAATCCAAAAATACCAAGTTTACTACTAAAGCCTACTTGTTTTATAAAAAAAGGACATTTAAAAAAATTAGGCGCTATAGGAATCCTTAGGTCCACCATAGCCATGGCCCATGTAGCCACAGCTCTGATAGCAAAAAAAAAAACATAAAAAATTTTTCAATGTGAAGATTTTAGAAAATAAAATAACTAATTATAGTTAGCTATTTTGGAAAAAATTTAAAAGTAAAATTTTTAAGGAAATTCTAGAATGTTTCCAATAATGTCATGTACTATAACTCCTAAAAATTAAACGCACTTGAATAAATTATCATGTCTGAACAATGTGTCTAGAAAATCGCATTTATTTTAAAGACTCCAAATACCGCAGAAAATGAAGAAGACAAGCTTCAACTAAAACAACAAGATTTTTTTTTTTTTTTTGGTATACATTTATTAATGTTTTAATCAAAAAAAATGTGCTCAGACGTTTTTTAACATTCTTTTTAATATGAACACAACATGTCTTGAGACTTGGTGGTCCCTTTAACAAACTCACTTTTTTACACATTTCAACTTGATTTAGAAATTACACGGCAAAAAAACAGAATTCTTTTGTAAAGTAAAAAAGCTACTAGAAAATAATTTAAAAAAATAAAATTCTTCTTGTTATTTAGGTTTGTATGAAAGATATTATGGATGGGTATTTTCCTACTGAATTAAAAACAATGTATCCAAATGGTGTGCTTTTTCAGGTTGCAAATTTTTTCAGGTTGCAAAATGTTGTTATACATATAATAACATACATCAACAAACATCAAACTTGTGTTCACACAAACATAAGTTCACCATTTTGTTTACGTAGATATAAGTTCACGATTTTGTTCACACAAATATAAAATCACTCTTTTGTCCACACAAATATAAGTTTGCACTTTTGTTTACATAAACATCTGTTCACACCTTTGTTAGACTTTTTTACAATACTTTTAAAGCACTTAGAAGTTAGTAGACAATTAAATTAAATTTGTTGTTTGTATGTTTTTACTGTTTTTTTTTGGGGGGGCCATCAACACTTTATCTTTATAAGTATCATATATCATATAATAACATTAAATATTGATAAAATCCAAATTATAGCTACCAGTGCCAACTGCACAGAGAAATGCATTGTACTACAAGGAATGTAGTGTGATTAAACTCTGTGCTCTTTACTTTTTAGATTTTTTTCACCACTGCCACATAAGTATTAATATAAAAAAAAAAAATTATTTTTTAAATAAAAAAAACTTTTTAAATGTTGTTTTTGTGTTTTATAACAGCATCTTAAGCAATAGCAGCAGCATAACTTTATTTTTTTATTATTTTTATTTATCGTATTAAAATGATAACAATATATGGTATTTATTTTTTGCTTGTTTTTACTGGCAATATCTTGTATATTACTAATCAACTTAATTTGTTTCTACAACTTGTTTCTTCCCACAGCGACCTTGTTCTTCAAGGTTTGTGTTTCAGAGTTATAGAGTAATGAGAGGGTTGTAACCACAACTAAAATAGCTTCCTTGACTGTAGTGGCTTCCATGTCCTTGGGGAGGTAAATTAAAATAAAAAAAAATTGTAGTTGTAGTAATAGTACTCACTTCACAGTGGTGAAGTGAAAAGAATAAAAAGTTGGTTCCATTAGTGTTTTTTTTCCAAAAACCACTAATGGAACCAACTTAAGTTTTGCAGCAAATGTTTTATTTTGTTAGAAATAAGTTTGTGTGGCACCATTAGCGGTTTTTGAGATAATGACTGAAATCTTCATAAACTACAGCAAAATCATATTCAAAAAATTACACTTTTTAAATCACTTTTATAAAAATTATCCAATTTTCTTTCTGATCAGAGCCGTAGGAACAAAAATTATATTGGGGGCAGTACTACCCCGAAAAGACTTTTAAACTACTGTGCACTTGTGTGTGTTTGACATAGAACTCTATGCAGCCATTTAAATTAAGATACACATTGACTTCTATTAAAAATAGATGTGTGCCTCGATTGAAATTATTTTTATTTTTTTGCATGTTCTTGACTAATTTCAATTAAATTATAGCTATGTGGTGATTTATTTAAATACCCACACAACTCACTAAACTTTTCTATTTCTGATGGCATAAGTTGTGTGCCATTATCATTTTGTACTTTATGTGGTCAAGTCTAAAAAAATTGTTAACTTTTTTGATTACTGTTTTTGATTGGATGTTGTACTGTACAAGGTTTTCTGTTTGTTTATGCCATCTGCTATGCCTTGACAGTTTTTTTGCTTACAATTTTCCTATCAGTTAGTTTATGTTACAACATGCTTATGTTCTGTCCAAACCTCTGACATGGTGTTCATTCACTCATAGGTTACTATATGTATGTTTGTGTTATGTCTAAACCTCTGAGCAGTGTTTGTTCACCATAAGTTACTATATGTATGGTTGTTCCAACCATACATATAGTTACTTTATGTATATTTGGGTTCTATTTGAATCTCTGTTGGAGTGTTCAGTTACCAAATAGTGTTTACAACTATATAACTGAAACTCACTTTAATTTCCTTACAACTATAATATACTTCCGCTTTCTATTAATTTCTAGTATTCCTTTAGATGTAATGTTTTTCCTAATGCATTTCCAAAATCTCCCATTCAGTGTTTAAAATTAATGCTTTCAAAAGTAACTTCTTTTAACTACTCTAGGTCAGATTCAGGATCATTGCGATTGCCCGTAACATATAGCCCAGTACTACCTCCTTCATGTCCTGCTGGTCTGGTAGGATATGCTTTTCTAAACTCTAAAGTAAACTTCCCCTTCCTTATGGTTCTTGATTGAGTAAAAGCTAGTGATGACAAAAACACTCAGATGTTAATTGCATTCAGCCACTTTCTTGTAGAAGACATCTTAGGCAAAACTTTAGGGTTAAGAAGAATAATTATATTAATCAGCCTTGCACCTTTTCTTTATCTTTTAGGCTGGCAAAGATGTAAACCTGTGTTTTTTGGTAAATTAAGGGTAACTAGGATTAACTAGTAAGATTTTTATTGACTCATAAACTTTTGCTGAAACTTTTGTGGTAGCTTGCAGCGAGGCTGATTCTATCAACAAGTGTAAAATATCAGAGTATTAAAAGTGCCATGTTGTGCATGGTGTCCCTATATTATGATTTAGGGTTAACTAGCAGGACTGACCCAATTGAATAGCTCATTGCTATAGATGCTATACTCTTATTATAAATGAGTCTAGTTCTCTTTAACTTACATTATTTTACTGTATCTGTCCTTTCATGTCCTAAAAACTTCTAGTTATCTTTTTTTTTTTTCGCACTTTGAATTTCACAATGCGTTGGAACTCTCTCCTCATGTTTTCCTGAATCATACAACTGCAACTTTTTAAGATGTAGTTGAAGGATAAACTTTTGATTTTTTTTTTTTTATCATCTTCGCTTCCAACAAGGCTTCAAGCAACCACTAATTAGTGTTGGAAGTTACTGTAAGAGAAAAGATGAAGATTTTTAAGCAAGATAACGATTGACAGACGACTTAAAAGCTTGCAAATTATATGAATCAGGAAAGCAAGATGAAGGAAGCGAATTCCAAAGAATTGATATTCGAAGGAAAAAACTAGACGAATAAGAGCTTTTGGAGCACATAGGAACAGTAACAGAAAAAGGATGAGGTTTAATTAAATGACTAGCAACACAAGAATGACGTTTAATAGATGGCACAAGAGGCGCTAGCTCTTTAGAGCAGTACCCATTATAGTATTTGTAGAAAAGAGAAATAGAAGCAACATTACGTCAATGTGACAAAGGTTGAATGTTAGCTGCAAGAGCAGGTCCAACTATGTTTACAATACGTTTTTGCACCTTGTTTAAAAGAGAAAGGGCATCATTAGAAGATCCACCCCAGATATGGCAACAGTATTCCATACAAGGACAGATTTGAGATTTATAGATATAGAGATTAGAATCCAGAGTTAGAAAGTGTTGAGCTCGATAAAGAGATGCAACTTTAGCAGATGCTAATTTTGCAACAGATTTGATATATGGTTTCAAAGAAAGATCAAAAGTAAGAGTTAATCCTAGAAGATGAAGGATAGATGATTCATCGAGTACATTACCGTTCATAAATATAGGAAGGTCTAAATTATGTATTAAAAAATGTATGGAAAATGGAAACATGTATTAAAAATACATCTAGCCTAATAGATGAAGAAGGAGTGCGAGGCTGGTCAATAGATAGAATCTGTTTACCCCTTTAGTCTTCGCCTAGGAGGCTTCTACAAGACGGTTTTGAAAATAGGTAATTATTAAATTTTGTTTTTTATTTTTAACAAAAAAATTTTAACTGAATGCATGTTGTATTTTGTTTTTTGTTATTAACTGTTTTTACTTTGGAGAAGAACAAGTTTTACTTATTTTTTTCATCACAGAATTTTTTTTGATGTAGTTTTTGTTGTTTTTAATAAACCTACTTTTATGATCCTGTAGTTTGACAGGATCATAAAATAAAGTAAGTTTTTTTTTTTAAGTCATAAGTTTTTTTTTAAGTTTTTTATGACTAGCAGATTTTTAGCAGATATCACCAGATTGTAGAATCTTTTTGGTATATTATCAATTTTTGCTCCATTTTTTTACTTTGTTGTTGATCTTGAAAATTGCCACTTTTTTTTTTTGCATCTTGTAAAACCAGCTGCTTTACTTAATAAAAAAATCAGCATTGAGATTTTGTATACCTTTTAGTATTATTTGTTACCCATTGAATTTGATTTTTTTAAATTCTTTCTTTATGTCTTTACTTAAATTCAGGTACCACATAAATTTTTGCATAGTTTTATAACATTATATACCATAATGTTTTTATCTTCTATACTTTGAATAAGATTTCAAATGTCATATTATATTACAAAGAATTATGTATATTATAAAAAGTTATGTATATTACCCTTGTTGTCTATATTGTTTCAACTGTCTCTTGAAAGCTTTTTCATGAGTATAAAAGAATGTTTCATTGTTTACCAACACATTTTGTGTGATACATACTGTCTAATATATTTTTAAATGACAAAACATTGCTTTGTAGTTGTTATTGTTTAATAAAAAATGTTAATATTGTATAAAATATTTACTGTTTTTTTGATATTTTGTTTATTGTTTTTTATGTTATAATATTTTAGGTTATTGATAAGCGTGATACATTATACAAAAACAAAAATCTTGAAAAGATTTTTCCAGGAGTTGGACTAACTTTGAGTCCTGATAAAGTTAAAAGTGAAAATAGAAAAGTAGAATATGATCACAACAATGGTTTAAGAAAATTTACTTATAATTGTTTCAATTTTTTTAATTGATTAAACAAATTTTATAAAAACATTAATCATCAAGAAGGATCATTAATCATTTCTATCTAAGAACTGTTATTGATCATTTATTATTTAACGATAACAAATAATTGTTGTTGTTTTAAAATATTTAGGCAATAAAGAAAGTGTAGAAAAATTTCTTTCGAAGCTCCCTATATGTAAAATAGAAGCAGGTCGAGTTATTGATGTAAGATTAGGAATAAAAGATATGTTAAAGGTAAAAACAATTATATTGAATATACTTTCAAGTTTAGTATCTTATTATGTGTTAAGTTATGTATTATGTATTATTAATAAAATTATAAATTATGAAACTCTTAATATTTAATTTATGTTTAATTTAAAAAATATTTTTTTTGTTGTTGTTTTAGCCTGCCAGTTCAAATAACGTCCTTGTAGAAAGAGATCTTTGTGAAGAAATAAAATTCAGGTAATTCATTTTTGTAATCTTTTTATATTTATTATTTTTTATTTAATTTCTGTTTTTTTTTTGATTTTTAATTTTCTAAAACAACCCAAGAATACATGATAGTATGGTGGGGTATAAAAAATCTTTATTATTATTATTTGTATTTATTTATTATTTGGTATTTAAAATATAGAAGAAATTTCAAGAATGACTTAAGGTCTGCATACCTGACTTTGTCATGTCTTTGATATGTTGAGAGATTTTGTTGTCAATAAAATAAACATAATCTTAAACTATGCCATAAATATATCAGTTATGCCATAAATATATCAGTATTTATGCCATAAATATATCAGTTGATCAGAAAGAATCCAAATTTATTTTCAGAATCAGTAAGTTGTATAAATCATGTTGTAATGCTAGAATACTAGAGATTAATAAAATCATGTTGTAATGCTAGAATACTAGAGATTAATAAAATCATGTTGTAATGCTAGAATACTAGAGATTAATAAAATCATGTTGTAATGCTAGAATACTAGAGATAAAATCATGTTGTAATGCTAGAATACTAGAGATAAAATCATGTTGTAATGCTAGAATACTAGAGATAAAATCATCCAAAGTTTCTAAAGAAAAACTCAGATTATGATTGAGTGATTTTGATTTGTGTGGACATGATGGAGATAAGATAGTGCAAATTAAAATAGTTTTAAGGTTTTTTAATGCCAATCATTATGACAGAGATAATTTTTTTGATACAAGAGTTTTAAGAATCAATTTTTTTTAAGATCATAACACAGGTCAACAAAGTTTTACTTTTTTAATTTTTGTTTTTTTATGTTTTTTTTTTTGTTTTTTTTTTGTGCATACAATATGTTTTTCTTATAGTATTGCTTATTCTGATTTCAAATATCCAATCCTTTTTCTTCTATTACGTCAAGTTTTAAAGATATTAGGGTTCAAATCCTTAATATTTGGGGTAAAATTTCTAATATTGTCAAAAAAAACCTATTCAGAAGTATGTCAACCTGGGTCTTAAAAAAGAGCTTTTTTACAGAGATTTTAAAAAAGATAAATACTTTTATTTAAAAATTATTTGCAAAAAAATATAGTAAAAAACGCTAAAAAGTATAAAAATAAACTAAAAAAAATAATTTTCACTTTAAAAATATTAAATATTAAAAATATTCATTTTTATTACAAACTAATTTTTTTTTTGAAATCTCTAGAAACGCTATTTTTAAGACCCAGGTTGACATACTTCTGAATAGGTTTTTTTTGATAAAATTAGGGATTATACCTCAAATATTTGAGATTTGATCTCTAATATCTTTAAAACTTGACGTGATAGAAAAAAAAGGATTGCACATTTGATATCAGAATGAGAAATAATATAAGAAAAATTATTGCAAAAAAAAGTAAAAAAGTAAAATTGTGTTGACCTGTGTAATAGTTATCATTGCTTATTTATTATTTGTATGTTTACAATGGCTAACATTAAATTTCATTAAATAAATTTAAAAAATTTCTTCAACTCCAGGGTATTAAAATAAATAGTGCATAATCTTTGATTGAACAAATTAGATGATCAGACACAAAATGTTTTTGCTGCATAGGTTGAATTAAGTGTCAAATTAATTAAATAAACCTTTAACCAAGTATTTCTTACTTAATCGTGACCTATAAGAATATATATAAAAATTGCATTTTTACTCATTAATAGAATTTTTTTTTTTTTTTTTTTTTTTTTTTTTTTTTTTTTTTTTTTTTTTTTGTTAAGGTCTCTAAAATTATTTGCCTATGGAATACGAATCAAATCACCGATTTAACCTCATATAGGTCTTACACTTTAATTAAAATATGTTTTATATTAGTCAAACTTATTTTTGCCTTCTGAAAAATTTATCATTTAAAAAACAAGAAACAATAAAAATCTTAAGTTAATTATTTTCATCGTGAAAATAATTAACTTAAGGTTTTTAGTGTTTAACTTAAGATTTATTTTTTATAAATTTTTATTATCTACTTATCTCCTTTACTGTTCTCTTTATTATCTCCCAGTTGTTTATAATAATACGATAGCATTTTATAAATCGGTTTTACAGCCGATAGTTTACAATCAGCTAGTAAAACTTAAGTTTAATCATGTGCGATACAATAATCTTACTAAGTTTTGTATGCGTTTGTTTTAGTCATTAAAATGTTTGTTAAAAGATTATGGTGCTTATTATGTTCTTTTTCAGGCCTAGTTCTTCTGGGAAACGATCAAATTATTCTAATGTGACTACTTTGAGAATCAAGTCTGAAACTGGTGATCAGGTAATTTTAATATTAGCTTTATTAAAAGATTTAAGAATACTTAAACAAGTGAAAATTATAAGTAAGGGTTACTGATATCCTGGTACTGAACTTATAATAAAGGTTAGTGAGATTCCAATACTCCTTCCTTATGATGACTTGGCGAGACTTTAATTTAAATTTATAATATAGTTACCATAGCGAAGTTATCATTTTTTTAGACGTACCTATTAAGGATGCGCTACGATCAAACTGTCGGAGATGTGTATCGCTATCTTGATTCAATCAGGTATTTTTTGAACTTTTAAATTTATTTAGGTTTATTGATTTTTGTTAAAAATTTTTTTTTTTTTCTCCAGAAACCATCAAAGCTTGTATCAGTTAAAATCGTCATTTCCAAACAAAACTTTTACCGATTTCGATATTACTTTGAAAGATTGCGGACTGGTTCCGAATGCAACTTTACATATTCAAGAAAGTCGTACTAACAACGGCGTTTCTTAGAACTTTACATATTTGAGAACCTCGTTAAAAACACGTCGCAATGTTTTTTAAATTCAACTCTTTTAAAAAATTATTCTGTTTATTTTTTAAATAGTTATTATTTTAATATTAAAATAAGTTATTTAATATATTGATGCATTATTTGTATTATATTTCTTTATGTTGCTGTGAACCAACTGTTTACATATGTATATGTTACAACAATATTCAAGAAAAGATTTTAATTTCGTGTTAAATTTTTTAAAAAACAAAAAATTTAAATAGTTGAGCTTCAAATAAGTTGATATTTTACATCTAATGTTTTGATTGGTAATTTTTTTACTTCTAATGTTTTGATTGGTAATTTTTTTACTTCTAATGTTTAGACTGGTAATTTTTAACAAAATTTATTCTTAAGGTTTTCGAAAAAGCTTGATACAATTTTTTTCTTCTGACACAATTTTTTTTTTTTGTTTTTTTGTTTTTTTTAAATAATAAATATCAGGTTGTAGATGAAAAAAGTGAGTTGTCTTTTGCCTTGAATATTTGATGATGGACCGAAAAAAGTTGAATTTCGAGGTGTAGTCCAAATTTTCGATACCGATTTTTCATGGCTGTTTTTATAGTGGATGAACTCTTGGATTATAATTTTTTTTTTAAATAAACGCGTTAAAATGAGCGTTAATAGTGGTATTCGGGTTGTGAAATGAGGAATGGAACTGTGCTGCCGAGACGCAGTAGTTACAGCGCTTGCTTCAGTAGCAGGAAATCCGGGTTCGAAACGAACTCTGAACATATTTTCGCGTCACGGTAAGGAAGGAGGCGTGAACTTTCTGGTTAAATGCACTTCCGCGCTGCTCTGTGACAACCCTTTAGGCCCTCTTGGGACATAAATAGTCTAAATAACAAAATAAAAAAACTGTAGGAGAACAAGAAGATGTATAATTGCTGTTTCAAGTCTTTTCGTTCAATAAGTGCTGATTATATTGTTTTAATTCGTGATTTCATAAAAAATTTAGCTTGTGGGTTTACTTAGGGCCGAATCGGCGTTATTTGCTTGTGTTGAATTTTCAGTATGTTGAAAGACGTCTTTATTTGAATTTAAAAGGTGGTCCATTACCGCTGATAATTATTTTCGGTATCTATATACTGTTATCAATCAGGTCAGCAGATATATTATGTAAAATATTGACAACCGGAAATTTTGATGTTAAGTCTACGAGGACTACCAAATAAAATCCTTTCGGTCTGTTAAAACAGTTTCCCAAACTTTCCTTGGTAATGTTGTTACTCTATAGTTCGGCTGGTGCGTTTTGTTTACTAGTTGTTTGAAAAATTGTACATCGTTTAATATATTGTTTTACTTTAGTGTCTAGACCAGGAAAGTAAACTTTCTGTTTAAGCAGTAATTTGATTTTTTTAAGTCCTATGTGACTATTATCCGCAAGTTGTATAACCGTAATTTCCATTGAACGTGGAATCGCAATTTGATTTACTTTTAGGATAATGTTTTACGTTTGGTTTAATGTAAGTTCTTAGCAAAAATTACAACAAGCAAGTAATTCTTTTTGAAATTTTTTATTATATTTTTCGGGAGAACAATTCAAGTGTAATAGTTTATGCTAGCTATTTGGAGCAACTAACTCTGTAAGTATTTGAAGAATAGATTCGGTTTTGGTTTCTATTTAAACATCTAGTGGTGAAAAGGCTTTAGAAAATGCGCACTTAGTCGTAAAATTGAAATATTTTTCTAGCCCTTCGTTGTCACAAGAGTCTGCAGGGTGTCGACTAAGATAATCAGGTATACTATTTTTCCTTGGACGAAGAGTAGATCAAAAGAATATCCCTGCAATCGTTAAGCCATATATGCTTTCGAATTATAAGATAATAGTTTAAAGTCTTGTGTTAGCGTATTTTGTACAATGACTGCCGATATGCTTAGAAGACTCGCATCGGTTTAGCTGTAGTCTCTTTGTGTTTGATTAAATGTTTTTACCTGTCACCCGTTGACTTATGTTTAAATTATTTTAACAGATGCTGAAGCCAGATGTTTCATATTGTGTATTTCGAATGAACAAAAACTATTTTAATCTGCATAATAACAAGTACAAATAGCAACACAATATGGCGGACATAAATATGGTGGCCATAAATTAAACTAATTTCTAGTTTTTTTGTTGCAAAAAAACTTTAGTTAAAAGATAAATAAAAACATACTATAATATCATTTTACATGTGTTTTTATGATATTGTTTTTAAATACTAAGCATGTAAAAAAATTTTGTAGCATTTTTTTTTAAACGCATATTTTAGTTTTGAGTAACATTGACAGGAATGCTTAAGTCACCCCATATGCCAAGAATCAAGCAAAAGTTAGTGAAATAGTTACATCTGATCAACCTCACTTTACTTTATCCAACGCATGTGTCTAATACCATATCGTTTTTTAGTCTGTCAAAAGCATGCTGGCACTCAAAGTTAAAGCTCCATGATGAATCTTTATGAAGAAGGTTTTGAAAAGATAAGTAGTTATACTGTAGTGTAGAATGAAACATTTTAAATAGTTCATAGACCTAAGAAAGTTCTAGAGAGCTTAGTGAGTTCTGGTGATGACATGTTCTTGATATTATAAAGTTTTTTCTATGTATTCATTTCTTTGAAATAATAAATCAAAAATATTTGACTTTTTCTTTACCAAATAAGTATTATTCAGAATTTAGAGCTAAACCTTTCTGTTTGAATCTTTCTAATACTTTGTGTAATATTAAATTGTGCTGTTTTGTATTTGAAGCAAAAATTAGAACATCGTCGGCAATTCTCAAAGTTCTTCTATATTTTTTAAAACTTCTTGAAGCGTTTTGAAGTTCCTTCGGCAAGGAGTTTACTCCAGTTTATCTTTAACTTTTTCTCTAAGTGCAAAATGAATTCTTCTTTGTCAATGTGGAATACTTTTGTTGGTTTTCATAATTAAAAAGTTATTCTATTTTACCGCATGAAACAGAATTTTTGCATAAATTTAAAAGTGGTAGAAAATTGTTTTGGGGTTTTTGGAAGGAGTTTGCTATTGTTCTGCAAAGAGTGGCAATTTTGTTGTTTACTGTCGCTATAATTGTTTTTTACTGTTTTTGTTGTTGTTTCATAGTTTCTCATTAATATCAATATGCACGAGAGCTTTATTTTATTGCATTAAAGCAAATAATTTGGCGCTGTTTTCAGATAATTGATCTTTGAGGTACATTATAATCACGTGGAATGCGGACCGCAGGAAATTGGTTTCACTTTCTATCACGGCATTGATCTTATCTTTTATTTTAAGCTTCGGAATGCTATCCCCGTTAGTAAAAATCTATCTTTTAGATTTATGTATGCGGTCTTTTAAAGAAATTCTTTAACTTTATAATTGTTAGAATATTGATAAAAGTTCCAGTATCTATCGAACGGTAACTGGTATACTTTTTATGTATATTGTTACCTCGAAGTTTTCAACTGCGATATTAATTATCTTTTTAGTATTCACAGAGTTAGCCATTCAAGACGATTTTTTTTATAGTTCAAACATTTAAATATAATTGATGTCATTTATAGAGCTTGGCTTGACTTAAAAAATGAGGGGTCATTCGGCCTTTGAAGTTAAGCGGATCAAAAGTTATTGAACTTTTTGTAGTGGAAAAATTTTTTGACAAAAGGTATAGGGCCTAAGTATGAAAATTTGCTGTGTTATGGCGGACTTGAAACTTATTTTACAGACTTAAGGGATTTTACTTATTTAATTGTGCTATGAGGAAAAAAATTAGGTTTATACTACGCAAATATGCATAAAGGAATCATAGCGTCTAAAAAAAACATCATTTGAAAACTATTGCATAATTTACAAAACTCTGAGTGAAATTATCGCATAAGTCACAGACCGGTCAGCAAATTTCAGAAAATGGGATGTACAAACCAATTGGGCATAGCGACTTTAAATACATTTGATATTTTTGAACCGTAACTACATTTGATTTGAAATTTCAAATGAGTGATCCATTTATTATTAAATCTGTTGGGATCATACAGAATCGTTTATTTTACAGACTAGAGTTTTTTAACTTATTTAATTATGTAATGAAGAACAAAAATTATGGTTACAATATGCAAATATGTATAAGAAATCATGGAATCTAAAAAATACATTATTTTGAAATTAATGCACAATTTATAGACCCGTCAGTAAATTACTGCAAAAAGATTGCACAATTGGGCAATTTGACTTTGAATATATTTCATAATTTCCAACGGTTATTACATTTGACTTGAAGTTTTCAACAGGGATACAAAACTATAAGAAAATTAAATTCCATAATTTTTTTTTTTACATTTGTCGGGATTATCTAGAATCGTTAATTTTACTGACTGAAGTGTTTTTACTTATTTAGCTAGTCTTGGAGAATAAAATTTCGAGTTCTATTATAAAAACTCTTTGCAAATATGCATAAAGGATTGTAGAATCCAAATAATTCATCTGATTAAAACTATTGCTTAATTTACAGACCGATTAGTAAATTACTGCGTAAGGACATTGAAACCTATCCGAAACATTCATATTTAACAGAGAGAAGATAATAATTAAAGTTATAATTTATATTTAAATGAAAATAACTTACAGCAATTGAACTTTCTGAAACTTTGAGTACTTTTTAACATCAATAGCAGGTGTAACAGCAGAAACTCTACCTTAAAGGGTAAAAAAAAATATTATTAAAAAAACAGATACACAATAGTTTTTAAAATGTATTTGTTAATTCATTTTAAATATCAAAAATTAAAAAAAATATATAAATTAACAATTAAAACTAAATAAATATAAAATGAGAAACTTACTTTTTAAGAATATTTATGTGAACTAGTGACAACACCTAAGATAATTAAAAAAACAAAAACAACATTAAATCAAAAAATATTGCTATTCTACAACTTATGGCTTTTAGTAAATGATTAGAAGTAGCAAGTTTCTTTACGAAACAACCTAATAATCATTTTTAACAATAGACACCAGCGAGAAGGTAAGCCAAGTTATCTTTCAACACAAAATATCACAAAAATAACATCACAATCACAATACACAAAGACCCTGTGGCACCAAACGCTGCAAATTCGCACTAGTATCAATACTTAGCTAACAAGGTTAACTTCTATCTTCAGCCCTTTACTGTTTCTAACCAACATTAATGATCATCTCGAAAAGCTCACAGGTGAAAAGCAGCATTAATGATTATCCTAAAAAGCTCACAGTTGGCTCTATTTGTCGATGACATAAAAAACATATGGATTTATATCATCTTAATTTGGAGCTGACCTGTTAACTGTCGTTACAGAAAGGTTTGAAATGATAACTAGAAGAGGCGGTGAGGCACTATCTCTTGCTCTGGATGATATGGTGTACCTGGCGAAGTCTTTAAAAAGTCTTTGCAATCTTGTTGATATTCCTATATTGATGAATGGCAACATTTTTACTGTGTTTTCTACTTTATATTGTCTCTGATTATCTTTTTGTATTGACCTCTCATGGAAACCTTATATACAAATCATTGCTAAGTTAGTATTTGTATACGATAATATAAAAATAAAATAAACAACGTGTATACAATTGATAATATAATAATAAAATAAATAACAGTTTTTTTAATACGCTCCATTTATCTTGCTTTCCTGATTCATTTAATTTGCAATATTTTTAGTCGTCTGCTAATCGTTATAATCTTCAGCTTGGGCCTTCCAGTAACTACCAATTCTAAAGGTTGTTGCTTCCAGTCTTGTTGAAAATACAGATAGTTAAAATAAAAAGTCAATCTCGCATGATTTAACAACGTTGATGATTTGCTACCTTATTTTTTATTAGAAACGTCTTCTGGAACAAATTCTTGAGAATTTGTTTAAGAAGATGTTTCTGCTTCTAAAAGTTTATTTTCTGATTTAAACTTGAAAACTACTAGTGATGTTTTTCAATCTCTGCTACTTAAACTTTTATACTTTATTTAAAAATTCATATATATTTTTGGCAGTATCAAATAGTTTTTCTAGCAATAATTTGAAAGCTAAAATTAAAAGTAAACCTAAATTAAAGTAACTCAAACAAAGAAAATAAGGGATGGATCAATAAAATTTGCTTTTAATAAATAAAATTAATAAAATACAAAATGTTTGTGGTTATGTTTAAAATTAAGGAAAGTAGGCCTAATTAATTTAAAATTGTACTATAACTTATGAAAGATATAAGTTCTTACACATTTTCATTTTTGGTCACTTTTGAACCTTTCGAAGTTAATATGATTTTTCGTTTTTTGTTTTGAAAAAAACTGTTTAAAGAAGGCCAATCTGTAATCACAATAGTCTATTAAATAGATAGATTGTAGCCTATAATCAAACTTACAGTTTTGAGAAACAATCCAGAGTCCAATCCAGAGAATGCTTTTAAAAAATTTAGATTATTTATTTTTAAATTATTAACATTTTAAGAATTTCACTTTTAATTTCAAATTTAGAATTTAAATAAGATCCTTATTCTAATTCTAAATATAAAATTGAAAGCGAAATTTATCCTTATTATCCTTTTATATCCTTATTAATCCTTAAGCCTTAATAAGGATTACTAAGGTTATATATAAGGATTAATCTAAGGATGTCAATAATTAATTTAAGGTCCTTAAATTAATAATTCACACCCTTAAATTAATTCTTATATTTCCTTATTAAACCTTATTATTTTGAAATTTATGTTCTTTCCATTGTTTTTGTTTGTTATTCAAAATAAAAAAACTTCTTATTCACAGCCTTAATAAGGATTATTTTTTATTCACATCCTTAAAATATTTCTTATTCAGATTCTTAGATTAAATCTTAATAAGGATGTGAATCAGAAATAATCCTTATTGGCCTTAATAAGGATTATTTCTTATTCCTATCCTTTTTAAGGCTTAATTACAGAAATTGAATAAGAAATAATTTAAGAGTGTGAATAAGAAATAATCCTTAATAAGGATTATTTCTTATTCACACCCTTAAATTATATCTTATTCAGTTAAATATTAGCTAAATAGGACGGTTCATTTTATGAAAATAATATATAACTGCTTTAAATGGTACAAAAATATTTGTTCGTTCGATCATTTCTGTTTGTTGTCAACATTGTTGAATATATGACTGGAAAGAAGTTTATATATGTTTATAACTTATATATGACTGGAAAGAAGTTGTGTAACACTAACTGATGTAAAAAAAAATCCAAGGTGATTGCTTAACCGTACAAAAAGATAGAGAGTAAAGTTTATGAAAATTCGGTGATTTTGGTCAAACGTCAAATGTTTTTAGTAGCGCCGCACAGTGAGTCAAAATCCATAAAAAACGCCAAAAAAAAAAACCCATAACAAACTCTTTTTAGAAAATAATTAATTAAGTTATAATGTTATAATGTAACTAAATACAACTAAAAGAAAATAATTAATTTTTTTGCGATTAATTTTTAAGATTTCACCAATTTATACGCCTTTTTCAAAGACATTTTTTTAATTTTATTTCTCGGAAAACTTGTTCAAAGTTTTGCTTTGTGTTTCCCTTTTAAGATTGATATAAGTAAAAACAGTTCAAAGTTTAATTTGTCATATGCTTAAGATGTTTGGTAATTATTAATAACATTTTTACAATAGATTTTAATTTTAGATTTTCATTACTGAGATCTCAAAAATGTGTCACAAATTGATTTTTTTAAATTAGTTTAATTATGAGTTTAGTTCAAAAACTAATAGATTCCACTAGATTCCACGGTAGTTTTAACATTTTTATATTGATAGGTATATATAAAAGCAGAAAAAATAAAAAATCATTTCACCCAACTTGCGTTAATTGAAGTAAAACTTTTTAATTACTTCGTACTTTTTTTTTGTTTTTTTTCGTTCATCAAAAAAGCAATACCTTTAGTTCTTTTTAGTAAAAATACTCAAGCAGATGGTGCTATTATATGGTTAATTATCAAACCTCGAAAATCGAAATATGGAAGAGTTGACGGCATATTGCATGTTTTAAAACGGAATAATTGATAAGAAATGAATATGAAATTTTAAAAAGAAAAATGAATAGACTAGTCCAGTTTGAGGTAAATTGGAAGTAGAGGAAGGCAAACCGGATACGACAATAGGATATGATACATTTAAGGTCAAACTAGATTTAACCACGTTTGATTGTAAAGTGGTTAATGCCCTCAGTAACACTCTTTTCTCTCAATCATATAATGTTTGCTGAGCTAAGCCTAGCGAACTTAATAACACAGCATTGATCAGATTTAAACCAATCGATGAAAAAGCTTTATATTTATACCTTTTTACTCTGCATTGGTGGCTCATATCTTTTAAATTTATTTAACATTTAGGATATAACTTAGACATTATAAAAGTACTTTGCTAAATACCCTGCTAAAAAAGCATTAGTTAAAAATAGAAAAAAGTACTTAAACTGAGGTTTAGAGAGAAGCTAAGTCTTAATGTTGATATGCCCAAACAGGTTTTGGCAACACTAACAATGGGGACACTACCAGAAGGACATTTAAAAATGCTGGAACTTTTGCTAATATATCATGAGTGGCAGGAGATGTAGTTATTAGATTGAGGTCAATCCTAGCATCAGTATGCTCCTGTTATTAGTTGAACTATAAAAATTTTGGCCACTATTGCTATGAAACTACAGCCATTATACTCAAAAACTATTGCTGGTATGTGAATCCCCCAACTGTTCATAAACTCTTGGAACATGGTGGACAGATAACTGAAGCATTAAAACTGTAAATTGGTTACTAGGGTCACAAGAAGTTCTGAATAAGGAAATTTGCAAAACTAGATCGAAACATACAGATATCTAGAAAGAATGTTATGAAAAACCAGTACCAATACCTCTTGATTAGAAGTGATTCTGCAATATCAAACATTTTTTCAAAAAATACATCTTTAAAAATGTAAAAACTCTTACCCCTGGAGTTTTATCTTTGTTAATGCAGTAATAATGAAGTAAAGCTTTTTTATTAATACAAGGTTTTTTTTTGTTTTTGTTTTCTCGAAAGAAAAGTTAGATAAAATAAATATTTATTTCGTATTTAATATAATTTAATTTTATTATAATATTTAGCTGCATTTTGATTTTTTGAATCCAATTATTCTTTTTAATAAGTAAATGTTTTGGTTTGAAGATTATAATCTTTTTAAATTAAGTAATTCTTTGTGCGCGTAAAAGACTCTAACACGTTTACACATGTGTAGTACGAGCCTTAGACACAAGTAAAACTTATATTAAAAAATAATTGGTATTTTGGATCAAATAATCCGATTTTTTTATTTAAATTAAAATTTTCCCGCGTAAATGACACTTACGTTTGTAAGCTTGCGTTGTACGCGTCATAGGTACGCGTAAAAATCATTTTTAATAGCAAATTTAAATTTTTTGACTAAAAATACGATTGTATTGATATATCACATGTATATACATAATAGTTATATAATTTTTGCCGTTTTTTCAACTTTCTGGCTCACTGTGCGTCGGTCCACTATCAAATAGTCTTTTGCTTCTCGCAAACGGACCAATATAAATATGATGTGTTAGCCAGCTCAATTTCACATTAAGAAGCAAGTCGTGTTTGCTTACATTGGCTAGTCGTATTTGCTTACAGTATTTGTTGCCGGTCTAACTACTTACTGTTAAGTAATTTAATAATAAAATTATGCAATCACTATTATATTATTACCCTATTATACAATAATGTTTTTTATCAAGTTTAAAAAATAAAAGATTAATTAAGATTTAATTTGAAAACATTAAGTTTACTAAAAAGTATTTTCGTATGGAAAAAAACGACCTTTATTTTTAATAGCCGAATAATATGTTTTTGTTTGCAAACATTTTTGCGCTTTAAAAAGAAAAGTCACAGGTAAAGCTAAATCAGCACAAACAAGATGTTTAATCGTAACACTATTACTTTTTATAAGTTGTTGTTGGTTAGTTCAATCAAAAAGTTATTAAAGTCACCATCATTCATTTTGTTAAGCAACTATCAGGACAAATTTTGCTACGTGAGCATTTTGGAAGCCACCTTAACACACGAGGTTTAACAACTAGTGATGAATAATAAAAATTTAAAGCTCGTACTCTGATATTATTGCTGATTATACCTGATATAAACTCACATGGAATTCCAAATTTTTTCTTTAATCAGTCTGTGAAATTTGAAAACATGCTACTTCAGTTAGCAAAATCATTAATAACCTATACTAGTAACAACAATAAATTGTTATTATTAGTATCGGTTTTTGTTGAAAATTATTCAACAAAAATTCAACCTATACTAATAATAGCAATTGAGAAACACATGGTATCTCCATGGCAAGATGTTGATGCAAGAAGACACAAGATTTAGATTTATTTGTGAAAAAATATGTAAACAAAGTATTTATAGTTTAAAAATTGTTTTTTTTTTCCATTTAAATTTTATTTTAAAGGGAAGGAAGGGGAAGGTTATTGAACGTTAACGTAGTTTAAGAGTGGGGGCAAGGTTGTCCCCACTCTTAAACTACGTTAAATTTTTAAAATAATTTTCAAGGCGTGCATTAGTTCTTTTTAAGACAAATTTTGTTTGTGTTTGAAACTTGCAAAATTCAAGTAAAATAGTCGAAATATTGCTATAGATAACCTTTCTATAGCTTGATTATTCACTAAAATGCAATTGGTCATTCAGCCTATGACCAAAAAAGCTAAGCGAAATTACACTTTGTAAAATAACACTTATGTAAGTAAATATTTATTAGGTTTCACATTAATATATTTATTATTAAATATTTATTAATACACATTAAGTAAATAAATTATTATTGATGTTAAAAACCCGGTTTTATTTCGATTTTTGAAGTAATATCTCGGAAAAGTTTTATTTATTTATCCTTTGCGACGCCGTTGTTATCGGTGAAAGTATTTGTTTAATGGACATAAAGCCATATTTTGAGTACTTACAGTTAAAACGAAAGATCAAAAGTTTTTGTAATTTGTAAACGAATGAAAACAATGAACCAATCGTATAGTAGTTTTTTTAAACTTTTTTATTAAAGTTGACCTTTACTTTTTAGAAAAATACCTTTAATTCGTTTTTTTGTTACTATTTGTTAAAGTTCTCATAATTATTTAAGGTTTTAGTGCTTCGGTATATAAATTAATAATTACGACTGTCACACACAAAATTCTATACATAATTTTTAATTTATTTGTGACATCATTTTATCATAAAAACAACGACATTTTAAACAGTTGTAAAATCGTTAAATAATGTATTACGCAAAAGTTTCATAACAAAAAAGTAAAGATTCGGCAATTTTTAAAACTATCGTGAAATTGATCAATGATGTTTCAATTTACAATAATATTTGCAAAAAAATTGTAGGTTTTTGTTAAATAGTTAAAAGTTTTAAAGATGAACGTTTCAAGATCTTTATTACTTTTTGTTCTTATTTTCTCAAAGCTATCCACGGAAGATGTTATTTCTCTTCCTAATGAAGAATGTGACATAAGACCAATGCTTATCAATACTGACGCTTTAAATTATAAATATTATCCTTTAGTAGTGTCACTCTATCGTTGTAGTGGTGTTTGCAAAAAGGAAAAGCCATCTTTTCGAAAATGTGTTTCTGCAGTTTCTACAGATATTCAACTACATGTGTTCAATGAACTTCTGGAACGAAATGAAACACTGGCTTTAAAAAATCATACATCCTGTCAATGTCAATGTGCCTATAATAGTTCTGCATGCACAAAGTATCAAAAATGGGATGCAGAGAAATGCAAATGTGTATGTGATCGCTCTCAACAAAGAAAATGTGATGATGGCTTTGTTTGGAATCCAAATTTATGTGCATGTGAGTGTATAACTGAATGTGAAGGTAAGAAGTATTTAAATAAATCAACTTGCACTTGTGCTTGTAAATCAAGATTTTATGAGAAATGCAACCGGAATGAAAAACTTTTACAAGAAATTGATTGTTCATGTTATTTACCAAAGTCGTATTCTCAAAAAGTAAATTGTGGTATGTCACCCATGAAATGGATAATAGTAGCAATAATAATCTGCTTTTTTTGTTTGTTGGTTTTATTTTTTGACTGCCTCATATACAGCAGAAAAAGTGGTTGTTTAAGACAGACAATAAATTATTTTCAAAAAAACAAAACAACTCTAGCAGAGATTAAGCCTATAAATCGTTAGGCTTATGAAACAAAATAGGTCTCAAAACATAAAATACCAGCTAACAAGGAGAATGGAGAACAACAAGAGAAAGTTTTTATGAATTTAACATAAAAAAGTTTTATTGGTATACATATGTTTTATATGCTACAGGCTATGCATTTGTTTTTTTAAGTTTTAGCTTTTATGTAGTTTTGTATAAAGCTTGTATATGTTTTTTTTTTTTTTTTTGCACATGTAGATATTTTATTCTTTTAGAAGTTTTAACCTTTTTTATATTCATTTTATTTCTTATGTGACTCTGTGACTAAATTTTTAAAATTACATAAACATAATAAAGATTGTATGTTTGAAAAAAAATTCCAATGCCTTCAATTTGTTTGTTTTGCTGCAATTTTTAGTCAAACAGATTACCATTATCTGAAGTTTAATCAACTAAAGTGAATTTTGGTTTCTTACAACTTTATTTACTTTAATTTAAAAATCATCAAATAATAAAATATATTAAAATAACCATAGACAATTTTTTTAAATTTTTAACATAAATAATATGATTGAAGTTATAAATAATAACAAACTCTCTGAAAACCTGTTCATATCTATAGCAGTGAGAAAAGAATATATACTTTTTTAATGGCTCAATATTTACAAAGCATTGTTTATTTATTGATTGATAATATTTGTTTAATATTTTTAAAACATTGTATGAACAAGTATAATATGCTTCAAAAATGTATTTTTTTAAAACACACTTGCTATGCATAAGTTTTTGAAGGTTAGAATTTCAAAATTAAAAGAAACCCTCCTTTGAAATTGTTATATTTAGCATATAATGGAAATTCTTAAATCATAAAGTCTTGATTTAATAATACTTTTTCAGTTTATTTTTATGTTTATTTTTTTTTATAACCTTTAATTCGACATACAAAAAAAGTTTTAACTTATTTATACGTATATAAATTTATATACATACATATGTTTTTGTTCATGTATGTATAGCTTATTTAGTTATTTCTAATAAAGCTTATTTAGTCTTTTATTTAAAGAAATAATTATGATGTGTTTTGATGTGCTTAGCTATTTTCTGTTATATAAAAAATGAATAAAAGAATTTACATTAAATTTTGTGTTAAAAATTAAGTACTTCAAAACACTTTGAATATTAATAGTGGCTTACAGTGAGTCTGCCATTAATAAAAAATTTATTTTACAGAATTTAACATTTGATAAGTGAAATTGTACTATTTTATTATTGTTCTGTTCTTTTAAAAATATTGAGCACTTTCTAGAAAACATCGAAAATTATTTGTGTATGAATATATAATATATATATATATATATATATATATATATATATATATATATATATATATATATATATATATATATTGTGTATGTATATATATATATATATATATATATATATATATATATATTATATATATATATATATATATTGTGTATGTATATATATATATATATATATATATATATATATATATATATATATAGAGAGAGAGAGAGAGAGAGAGAGAGAGAGAGAGAGAGAGAGAGAGAGAGAGAGAGAGAGAGAGAGAGAAAGAGAGACCATTTCAAAATTTTATATATAAAAAAATTTTGATTTTTTTATATATTTTGATTTGATGTAGTTTGCAGTCAGGAAAGTTAGTTCAAAACTCATTTAACTTATTAACTCATTTAAATTATAAACAGCTCCATAATATTAAAAATATTAAAAAAATATTAAAAATATTAAAAATATTAGGACCCCAATAAAAAGTAAACTTTTTATTGGGGTCCTAATATTTTTTTAAACCGAAAATAGTTTTTTTTTTTCTTTTTTTTTAGTCATTTTTAAATCAATTTTATTAAAGTTATTTATATTAAAAATTATTGGGGGAGGGGGCAAATGCCCTTCTGTCTTTCCCCCAAAGTTGCAATTGACCTGGTTAAGCTGTTACTTTGAAATTTTAAGGTTTTAAGAATTTTTAAAATTTGCTTTGAAATTTTAAGGATTTATTTTATTCATCAATAAGCAACATTTAAACATCTAGGCACTTAACTAGTAATTTTTTTTTTAATTTTAAATTGGTTTAATATATATATATATATATATATATATATATATGTATATATATATATATATATATATATATATATATATATATATATATATATATATATATATATATATATATATATATATATATATATATATATTTGTGATTAATTGCCGGAAGCGTGTGATTTCTTAGTTTTGTTGTTAGAAAAACAATTTAAATTATGTATTTATTTATTTTAGTATATATTTATTTAATTTACTTTTATAACTTTTTTTACGCCAGTATTAAAAAAATGAAGACTTTTTTTGTTAATTATATATTGCCTGCCCAAATTAAAACCCTCAGTCAATCTATCAATCTATGTACAGGTCTAACCCTATCAAAGTCAGTCGGTGGTATGTATGTTTTACTTTGCCCATCCCTTTTCAAGTCAGTCTTTAAATTTAGACTTTGCCGTGCTTATACCTAAATCAGTCCTAAGCATACACTGTTTCGCCTACGGTTATATCAGTTGTTGTATTTACACTTTAAGGCACCTATTAAACTTAAATCTAATAGATGGAAATTATCAATAAACAAAAATTAACAAACCCTAATGATGGGTAATACTTATAAAAATTAGTACTGTTTGAAATAAAACATAAATTTTCACGAAAAAATAAAAATTACTAGACTTCTTCGAATTCGGGTCGCCCCCGTGAGCTGAATCTATCATTTCCACTAAGCTACGCAAGCATTTTGAGGCTTGTAGTTTTTAACTTTATATTTTAAATTATACTGTCGGCAATTAATCTCAGAATTATTTGCCGGCAATTACCTTTTGCGATATTTTATTAATGAATAAATGATTACTTTAAAATTATATATATGTGTGTGTGTGTTATATATATATATATATATATATATATATATATATATATATATATATATATATATATATATATATATATATATATATATATTATTTAAATATTATATATATTAAATTTATATAAATTTATATATTTGTTTGAAATGATGACTAAAAAATCTATAAAATATTTATGATTGGTACTCGACATTAAAAGATACATCTTAGTATGCAATATATTGTAGATGTTGCGTGGATTTCAATGTTAAACTGTTTTGCTGAAAGAAAGTTTTTGCCAAAAAAAAAAAAAAAAAGATTTGTTGACACCACATGTTGTTATTAAAATACAGAATTGTTACTAAAAGTTATTAGGTGTAGCCTTTTTCAACCTGTGGCAAATTTCCTCATAATACAGTGAATGGATCTGAAATTTCTAAAGAAACAATACAAATAAGCAAAAACAAAATGCTTGAAAAAGTAAATAAAATTTACTTTTTTTTGGATTATTTTGCACATCTAACAGATTTTGAAGATATGCAATATTGAAGGTATGCAATATAGAAGAGCCATTAAAAACAAAAGTGCTCCTTTCTTAACTAAATTTTTATTCCATAATCTTAAGTGTCGAATGTGAAAAAAAAATTTTTTGTAAATCAAAGGTAGAAGGAAGCAAAAGAATATACTTGTGTTCAGAGGAATTATATCAAAACCTTCTTATTGTCGTTCAAGCAAATTTAACACTAAACAAACAATATTTAAGTAATATAAGTAATAATTTAAAGCCTCGTATAATACGTGATGCACCTGTTGAAAGCAAAAAAAAGGAATTAATGGAAAAATTCAGAATGCAAGACTAAACAAATTAATGGAGCAACAACAAAAACATTCCTTATCAAAATTTATTAACCATCTATCTGATTTTGTTAGATTTTCTATACAACATAGTATTAGAGAAGAAGATTCTCTTAACGTTTTGAAAAACGTGATTTTATTCTATTTAGCTAGGATTGTGAGCTAATTTTATTTAATAAAAGTTTAGAAATATGTTGTAGCATGTATTTATCTTGTTTCTTTTATTATTATGATCCAATTATTTACTTTTACTGCATTTGAGTATAGTGGTTTTTATCTTTATAAATGGTATGAATCATATCTTATATGTTATAGGTACCAATTTTATTTAATTTAAAGATATTTTTATAATATATATCAATATTTTTATCTCTATGCTTAACTGCACATTGTTATAAATATTAAAATTAAAATAACAAAAAAAGAAGCTTCATGCAAAATTACTATTACTTTTACATGAACTGGTTATCACATAAAGTTAATAATCCAGAAATGGAGGGCTAACCTTAGGCTAAATTACTATTACTTTTACATGAACTGCTTATCAAAAAAAGGAAAGAATCCAAAAATGGAGGGCTAACCGTAGGCAACATGACAGCTTATTGATGGAGTGCATAGTCCTATGGCTGACATTCTCGTTGGTGCACTTCGTTAAGTAAGTTAGACAATTTTGTCTAATTTATGAGAGGAATAGCCAAGGCAAATTTAGTATAAAATTGTTTATATATATAACATCTATATATACGTATATACTTTTAATTTTCATGGGTGGGTTTTCGTGGGTGGGTTTTTGTGGGTGAGTTTTCGTGGGTGGGTTTTCGTGGGTAGGTTTACGTGGGTGGGTTTTCGTGGGTGGGTTTTCGTGGGTGGGTTTTCGTGGGTGGATTTTCATGGGTGGATTTTCATGGGTGGGTTTTCATGGGTGGGTTTTCATGGGTGGGTTTTTATGGGTGGGTTTTTATTCTTCTACACACATAAAATAATTTCTAGCGTTTTTTGGCCGAAGTTTTTCAAGTATTATTTTTCCGCGATAAAATGTCACGTGACAAAACTACCTACTCTAAATAATTTTGGGTTATTTTAATTGGATTACTTTGTTATAGATTTTCAAAAAATATATTTATAAGGAAATCAATTTCTTGTGAGAGATATTTTTGAGAGCAGATTTGCTTTGCTCGACATAATAAACCTTTAAGGTGGTACTAAAGATATTATTAAAATGTTGAATAAAGTATTAAAAAGTTGTAAATTAGAAGTTATATATATATATATATATATATATATATATATATATATATATATATATATATATATATATATATATATATATATATATATATATTTATATATACATATATATATATATATATATATATATATATATATATATATATATATATATATATATATATATATATATATATATGTATATATATATATATATATTTTTATATATATATATATATATATATATATATATATATATATATATATATATATATATATATATATATATATATATATATATATATATATATATATATACATATATATTTTATTTGCATTCATTCCCAACAAAGCTGCAAGCAACCACTATTAAGTTGGGAGTTACTAGGAAAAAAAAGAACAGAGTTATAGAGCAGGGAAACGGTTGACAGAAGACTTGAAAAGTTGAAGGTTGTATGAGTCAGGAAAACATGAAGATGGGAGAGAGAGTTCCAAAAGATTGAAGTGCGGGGAAAAAAACTAGATGAATGAAAGTTTTTAGAGCATGCAGGCCCAAATACAGTAAACAAATGAGACTTAGCTGAATGACGAGTAAAACAAGAATGAATTTTAGTTGATGGAACTAGAGATGATAACTCCTTTGAGCAGTGACCATGATAGTATTTGTAGAAAAGAGAAAGAGATGCATCTTTACGACAATGGGAAAGAGGCTCAAGCTTAGCAGATAGTCCAGGTCCAACAACATTAACAATGCGTTTTTGGACCTTGTCAAGAAGAGAAAGTGAATCGTTAGAAGAATCAGCCCAAATATGGCAACATAGGTCAGTAGTAAACGATAATCTAAGAATACGTAAAGAGGAGGACTCAGTAAGAGGATTGCCATTCATTATTATAGGAATGTTGACCATATTACGGTAGTTGTTTGCAGTAAGCAACTGGGTTTTCTTAGAGTTGAAATTCACAAGCCACTGGGAACCCCAATCTATTACTGAAGTGAGATCGGATTCAAGATCAGCTGCTTGTTCTAGACGATCGAAAAGAGAAGACTTTTTGTCAAGACAGGAGTATAAAGTTGAGTCATCAGCAAAAAGAGCTACTTTAGATGAAAGGTTGTCAGAAAGATTGTTTATGTAGATAAGAAACAAAACAGGGCCCAGGATAGAACCTTGGGGAACCCCAGAAGTTACTGAAAATGAAGAAGAGTGTTGGCCTTCAAGGATGACTTTAATAAACCGGTTAGAAAGAAATGATTTGATAATCTCAAAAACTTTCCCAAAAATACCATATGCATAGTCTTCTCCATAAGCTTGCTTATGGAGAAGACCAGCATGCCAAACTTTGTCAAAAGCTTTAAATATGTCGAGAGCAATAGCCCTAGCCTCACCGCCTCCATCTAATGCACGATAAAATCTTTTTGTTACAGCAGTTAGCAAGTCGGCCGTAGAGCGAGAGGATCGATAACCCTATTGATTGTCTGACAGTAGTTTATTTGACTCAAGAAGAGATGTGAGGAATTTGTTGATCAAATACTCAAAGACCTTGCTAATAACAGAAAGAAGACTGATAGGACGATAATTGGAGGGGTCAGAATTTTCTCCAGAGTTTTTGAATATTGGAACCACAGATGCCATTTTCCAACAAGCAGGAAAACAAGACTCAGTCAAACACTTATTAATTAGTTTAGAGAGAATTGAAGAAAGTTCTGGAGAACATTTCTTCAAAACTGTGACAGGAATGTTGTCTGGACCACAAGTTGTAGACGAGTTTAATTGAGATATGACTTTAGCAACAGAAGCCGGAGTGATTTGAATGTCTAACAATGGGTCAACCTGTTTGACTGGAAAGGAAGGAAGAGAATGTCCATAAGATTCAAGAGTGGAATTAGAAGAAAAGTTCTTTGCAAATAGTTCTGCATTATCCTTGGGAGAAGTAATAAGATCAGTCCCATGAATGAGAGATGGAATGTTAGATCTACCCTTGTTAATAATGCTGTTGAAGATTTTCCAAAAGTCTTTAGAGCCTAACTTCTGCGATAAGATGCGAGATTTAGTGAACTGAGAATAATGGATTTAGCATCAGAAAGCACCTTTTTACATCGATTTCTTGCAATAATAAATAGCCGTTTGTTCTCAAGAGAGTTGTTCTTTTGAAAAATATAAAAAAAAATGATTACGATTGTATATAGCAGCCGCACAAGAAGGAGAAAACCATGGGGTAGAATGAGGCTTGAGTTGAAACCGACGAGAAGGAATAAAAGCTTCCATTCCAGCCTGAATCCAGGAGGTTACGTAGGCATTTATTAGCTGAGAGAGAAAAAACATCAGCCTAAGGACCATCACGAAGAAAATCACAAAAAGAATCCCAGTAAGCTTTAGGGTAGTAGTAGTTGGTGCGATGATAAGGTGAGCCCAAAAAAGAAGTACGAGAAGAAAGATTTATAGAGATCATTGCATGGTCAGAACCACATAAAGGAGAAAAGGGAGAAACTGAACATAAGCTAGGGTCAGAGACAAGACATAAGTCAAGGAGTGAAGATAAATGATTAAGGTTGTCAGGAAAACGAGTCACAAAGTTAACCATCTGAGTAAGAGATTGAGAAACGCAGAAGTTAAAGGCTTTTGCGCCAGCAGGATCAGTGGTGTTCATAGGGCTTCTTATGTGGCCTTGACAATGCACACCAAAAGCATTAACAAGGACACCATCCATGCGCAACATGGCATTGTTAATACTCTGATATTTTGCTGCTGTTGATGGAATCAGCCTTTCTGAGAGCTACCACAGAGTTCGGGAAATCTTACTACCAGCCGGCCTCAGAACCATTAAGCTGAGTTTTAGATCTGTAACCTGCTATGGAGATAACAGGAAGAGTTGCATAGCCATTATCAAAGAGGCATAAGCAAAATTCTTTGAGTAGAGTCAAGGAGATCCAGCATTTATCATCCTAGGCAGGAAACAATGTAACACAGGTTACATTTACGCCATCCTAATAGATGAAGAAGGGGTTCGAGGCTGTTTAGCAGAATTTTTCTGCTTACCCCTAAAGTCTTTGCGTAGAAGGCCTTCTACAAGACTGTAGCTGGATGCAGTTAACATCTGCCCAAGATGAGTATTTTTATCGAGACACCATCTCTAGCCTTTGCTCAACCAAGAGCCCCAAGGCTCTTGGTTGAGGGGAATTTTTAGTCGGAGTTTATTTCTTCTAGCCTTTGCCTAAGAAGAGCACACTCTGCAAGGCAGCAGGGCTTGTGGCAGGTGGTACTGGGTTACGTGATACCAATAGCAAGATTGATTTTGATTATCCTGACCTGACCTGGAGTAGTTAAAAGGAGCTACTTCCCGCAACAGTACTTTGAGAAAACCAGGCATGACATTTTGGAAGTGCATTAGGAAAAACACTGCATCTAACAAAATACAGGAGTCTAAGGTGAATATAGGTTTTGTAGTTAAAGTAAGTAGCAAGTTACTGAGCTCACGCTGCATCAGAGAATAAACAGAACACAAACAAACATAAACATAAATCAACTTACGGGTGAGCCAACACCGCACCAGAGGTTCAGACAGAACACAAATATACATAAAAAACATAAAGTAACTTACGGGTGAGCGAACACCGCGCCAGAGGTTCAGACAGAACACAGACATACATTAAAAACATAAAATACTTTACGGGTGAGCGAACACCGCGCCAGAGGTTCAGACAGAACACAATCATACATAAAAAACATAAAGTAACTTACGGGTGAGCGAACTGTAATAGAATATCACCGCACCCTAGAACATCACCGCACCAGTAGAAATAATAAAAACAAGGATGCGTTTTGAAGTAATAGAACTTAGTAGAGTACCGAGTACGTCCGAATAATACAAGAAGTTCAAAAAATGGTGTTTTTTAACAAACAATATCTAATATGTTGGTTTTTTAACAAAATACTTAGGTGATGCGATATTCTAAAAATTTAATAGTGTATTTCTAAGTTTTGTGAAGGTGATGTAATATTCTAACATTCTAAGCCCTATCTACGATAATGTTTTTTACCAAAATTTATCGGTATAGTTAAGGCAATTTACAAAATATTTGAATACTTTTATTTGGAATTAGCATAGTTTTGTCAGCATATTATGCCCAAATAAGATCTTTAAATGTTATAATTTTTTTTGCTTAAGATTTTTATAATATTTGAAAAAACTTTTCTTTTTTATATATAATTTTTAAAATCTTTTTAGAACCCGTAATAATTTATCTAAAGAACACTATTTTGGAGTCTTTAGATCAATTCCGCTCATCGACATTAACATGAATTTAGTTAAAATCTTTTTAAAAAGTTACTTAATTTAATACTGATCCTAGTTCTAATAGTTCTAAAGGTTCTGACGTATATTAACTATATATAGTTGTCAAAACATAATATTTCTATCAATTTTCACAAAAAATACTGGAATTCCGACCAAGAAAGAGCTTATATTTATAAATAATTGCCAATAAACGATCAGAACAGATCATATTGTTAAACTATAATGTTCATTTTACCTAAAAAACGTATTAATATAAAATCTTATTTAAACTTGGACGAGCGATTATGATTTTAAGATGACTTTTTTAAAAAAAAAAAGATTCCATGGTCTGGGTTTTTCGCTACAAACATTTATACTTTATGATACCGCAAAATTTATTATTTGTTTTTTTTCCGTCATAATTCACAGACCAGACCATTTCACGGAAATATGTCACAATCAACAAAATATCATACAGACGCTATAATATTTTAAAAGTGCTTTAACTCCACCGAGGGATGATGCAATATTCTAAACATATATAAGTGTATTTCTAAATTTTATTAAGGTGATGTGATATTCTAACATTTTAAGCACTATCTAGTATGTTGTTTTTTAACAAAATACATGGGTTATGTGATATTCTAAACATGTTATAGTGTATTTTTTAATTTTATTTAGGTGATGTGATATTCTAACATTCTAAGCAACATCCAGTATGTTGTTTTTTAACAAAATACATGGGTGATGTGATATTTTAAACATGTAATAGTGTATATCTTAATTTTATTAAGGTGATGTGATATTCTAACATTCTAAGCACTGTCAAATATGTTGTTTTTTACCAAAGTACATGGGTGATGTGATATTCTAACATTCTAAGCACTGTCAAATATGTTGTTTTTTACCAAAGTACATGGGTGATGTGATTTTCTAAACATATAATAAAAGCATGCCATAACTTTCTTAATTTTATTGAGGTGATGTGATATTCTAACGTTCTAAGCACTATCTAGTATGTTTTTTTAAAACTAAATACATGGGCAATGTGATATTTTCAACATATAATAGTATATTTCTTAATTTTATTAAGGGGATGTGATATTCTAACATTCTAAACACTATATAGATTGTTGTTTTTTAACTATTTACATGATTGATGTGATATTCTCAACATATAATAGTATATTTCTAATTTTTATTAAAGCAATATGATATTCTAAGTTAGTTGTTTTTAAACAAAATACATGGGCGATGTGATATTCTAAACATATGATAGTATATTTCTCAATTTTATAAAGGCAATGAATTGTTTTAACATTCTAAGCACCATCTAGTATGTTGTTTTTTAACAAAGTACATGGGTGATGTGATATTCTAAACATATAATACCGGTAGCATGCCATATATTTCTTAATTTCTTTAAGGCAATTTGATAATCTAAGGTTCTAAGCATCAAATACAAATAATTTTTATAACATTATTGAACAATATACATGGGGGATGTGATATTCAAAATATTTGTTTCTTATAGTGTGCAATATGTTTCTTAATTATAATAAGGAAATGTCATATTCTAAGTTTTTAAACTAAAAGTGCAACTAATCAGTATGATATTTATAAACAAAATACACGAGGGATGTGATATCGTAAACATACAGTGATAGTTAGTGATATATTTTTTAATTAATTTGCTGGATTTGATATTTTAAGGTCCATAGCATAGGGGGTATGACATTCTAAACATACTAACAGCTTGTGATATAACTCTTAGTTACACTAAGGGAGTGTAATATTCTAAGCAGTAAAGCAGTAAATTTGACTAACTATGACATTTATAAACAATATACATAGGGGATGTGGGTCTAAACATAATACTATAATATGCGTTATATTTCTTTATTTTATTATGAGAGGAGATATATTAGGATAGTATTCTAAGATACTACTCTAAAAGATTTATTAAGATAATATTCTTTTTTTAGGTTTCTTCTTGTTGTCTCTGGCCACTAGCATTATGTTTTGTTGCATGTTATCAGACTTGAATGGTCACTAATTTTGAAGCCTTTCTGACTGAACAATACCAAGCTGTTTGTCATCAATGCCATCTATATCATGTGATGTAACACAGACTGCTATCACTTTTAAAAAAAACAGTTAAACTCTTCTTCAATCTGTTTCACTCGCTTTCCATTAAAATAAATAAGAGTATTTATAGTTTTTTGCATGATGTTGTCTTTAGGTATCCGAATCTTCAATTGTAGATTGCAGCTACTAATGAAGTTTGTAGGCCAATACCTATTATGTATCAAGCAAAAATCAAAGCAGTACAACCAGCACTAATATTTTCAGCACCTATGTTTATCATTATCTTCTCCATCCTCCTAAACCAAATATTTTTATTCTTATTCAAATATTCTCCATCCTCCTTAACCAAAAATATTTGTTCTCCACTGATTTCTAGAATGATTGGTTTGTCTCTGTAATATACATGTTTCTTTACTATTATACATGTTTCTCTAATTTCTGGTCAAGGTACAACTTATTATTCTTCATTATGACATTCTGTTCAAAAACAAAAGTGTTCTCCATAAATCTCTTAATGTTTTACTAAACTGTTTAATAAGTGTTTGACTGAATCTTAATCTTGACACCTGTCCCCTCCAACTGCTATCCAATCAGTCTTCTCTCTATTATAAGCAAAGTTTTTGATAATTGATCAACAAATTTCTAACATTCCAACTTGAGTCTAATATTTTACTCCCTGACAATTATGGTTTTTGAATTTTTTGTTTTAAGGCTGACTTGTTTACTGTAATGGCATGCTGGTCTTCTCCATACGCTTGCTTTATGTGACTTATCTGAGAAAGTTTTTTCAAATTATTTCTTTCTAATTGCTTTATTAATGTCATCTTCGAAGGCTAACACTCTTCTTCGTTTTCAGTACCTTCTGGAGTACCTAAAAGGGTTATACTTGGTCCTGTGTTTTTTTTTATCTACATCAATGATCTTCCTAACAATCTTGCATCTAAAGTGGCTCTATTTGTTGATAAGTAAAATTTATACCCCTGTCTAAATAAAAATCTGATCTCACTTTTGTAGCAGCATGGGGCTTGTAGTGCTTTTTGAATTATAACTTCAACAAAACTCAGTTGCTTACTTCAACCTAATTCCAATTGTGGTTAAGTTGCATTTCTTTCTATTTTCTACAAATGGTTGCTGCTCAAAGGAGCTAGCATCTCTAGTTCAATTAACCAAAACTCATTCTCGGATGAATCGTCATTCAGCAAAGTCACATTTTACTGTATCTGTTCCTGCATGCTCTAAAAATTATATAAACTATTTGTTTATTTTTTTTCTTCGGACTGTATGTATCACAATCTAATTATTTAAACAATTGATTATATATTTTGTATTTTATTGAAGAATATCTTTTTTTTAGATTTAGTACAAATCAGTAGTGAACATATACAGAATTTATCGAACAAGTTGGAAGACTGAAAACTTTGATACACTCAAAAAGTCACTTTTCAAGTTTAATTATTTCCTTTCGAAATTGAATATACAATCAATAATAAATTATACCAAATTAGAGTCACAAAGTAAATTTAACTTTCTTAAAGCAATATTTTAAATAAAAAAAATTTATTTAAATATTTTGAATAAAAAAAAAGAAAACTTGTGATTGTTGTGTTGTTTCTTCCTATTTTTTCTTTAATTTTTTTTCTTAAAATTAACGCTATTATTTAGCAACTAAATTTTCTTTTTAATTTAAAATGTATCTTAAAAGAAAAATTTGAAAGAAAAAATGTTGTATTTTATAATATTAAAAAAAAGAACAGGCTAAAACATTTCTATATTAACTAACTTGTTTTTTTTATTATTATTATTTTGCTTGTAATGAATTAAGAAGTAAGAAGTGTTAATCAAGGAAGAGTATATAATACTTTTTGTAACATCAAAACTTTTTGAAGTGTTAAGTGAAATTAAGCTTCATAAATATAAAGACTGTACTCCTCTCATTTCGGTTTTATAAACTTATTGCTCAGGATAACTAATTACTCGACAGTTTCATTAGACTTTTTTAAAATCATTTTTTTAAAACGACTTTTAGCTTGTAATCTTAATCTGCCTAATAAAAGCCAAAAAAATTAGGCACCTTTTTTTTTGAGTAACTCAAACTATTAACCTGAGCAACTTTCAAAGCAACTGTGCAACTTTTAAACTTGTTAAAAAGCAAAAAAATTATTGGTTTAAGATTTAAAAAAAAAAAATCGGTTAACGACTATGTATTCAATATATCAAAAGTTTTTTGCTCTTTGTGAGTACATCCTCGTTCTAGTTCCGCAACATCTTCAAAACTTTAAAACGTTGTTAATATTTGTTTAAACTAGCTTAACAATTTTTTTTTATTGGCCGTTATATACAACTCTTTGATGTTCTATAATTTTCTAGTTTCATAATTAGTTATTTCTTTTAGAGAAGTAACTAGCCAAAGTGTAGATTTACGGAGTAAATCAACATTTTGTTCAAAATTAACTTTTGTTTTGTTCAAAATTAACTTATGTTGCAAATGTCTTATTTAGCTGAGTAATTATTTTTTTTAGACGGTTAAAATAACAAAAGTAATACTGTTTGCTGTATCATGCTATTAATAACAATCCCTCAGTAAGTAACGAATGTTTACATGATAGTTGAAATAAAAGATAACTGTTTTATTTAACAAAAACCTACTATCCAATGAGTTCTGTTTTGATGTCGTAGCTCAATTTATAGTTGCAATTTAAACTTATTTGGTTAGAAAGCAACGAGTGTCCTGTACAAGCATGAAACTAACCGAATAACCTTTGATGATAACAAATGTAAAAACGTACTATATCAGAATTGGCCTCACTGACCAATATTAGTTTTCAAATTTCATATTTTTACTTTAGCGAAAATGCCGTTACGTAAGTATTTTAAACAAATCATATTTTAGTCATGACTAACTTGCAATGCAAGTTTTTTAATGTTTGGTCTTTTTTCTCTACATATCCGTTGCTTAACACAATGAGAGAGGACCTTGTAAAAATGTTTTTTTTTTTTCTTTTTCAAGATAATGAGCTTAAAATCGAAAAAAATGAATTTTGATTTTTTGTTTATAACATATAATATATATATCCGTCTATTGGATGATAGGAAAAAGAAGTTTGTAAATACAACTTGTATATTTCATTATTTTAAGTTACTTTACCATCACAACAACCGTTCTACTACTCCTCACTACATTGACTCATGACAGGCTTAGTTTTCTAAATTTGATGAGTACTGAATATGATTTAATTATAATTTCAATTCATCTGTTTCCCCTCGCTAGATATCTTCAACTTTGCGTGTTAATTGTGTTTAACTATTTGCTTGTTTATTAGTGAAATATAAATATTTCATCAATCTGTTGTGCATGTACAGTTCTTAATATAATCACATTATTATGAATAAGAATGCTACCTTTTTGTGTTTTTAAGTTAGAGTGTTTTATTTAACTATATGGTTCAACTATGTTAATTAAAGATGCTTAAGAAATGCACATCACTATTATTAAAAATATATAGAATTATCTTTTTTGTGTTTTTAAGGTAGAGTGCTTAAGGATTTATCTTTAATGCCATAGAGTTCTAATTTTTTAAATAGAATGTGGTGATCAGCAGTATCAAAAGCTTTAGACAAATCGATGAATACTCGTAGGGTATAATGAGAATTTTTAAAAGAATCAGAAATGCTACGTGTTAGTTGGAGTACGACGTGTTCAGTAGAATTGTATCTCTAAAAGTCATATTGATTATTATATAAAAGTTTAGTATCAACAAAATAATTGTTGGCTGTGTTATACATTATTCTTTCTAATATTCTAGAAAAAACTAGGAGAACTGAAAGAGAACAATAACTTTTAATGTAGCAATGGTCATCTGATTTAAAAATAGGAGTTATTTTTGATACTTTTAGAGAGTCTGGAAAGGATCCTTGAGCAATAGATACTTTGTAAAATTTTATAGATACTTAAAACAAATTTTAAAAAGTATATCTTTTAAAACGACAAATTAGACTATTACAACATTTCCATCCCCAATCCCCATGTTGCGTTTTAATGATTTAAACGCTGCTTCAAATTCATTGTATGTTAGGTAAAAAAAATTTTAAATAGGTGATGTTATAAGCTCATCCATTAATTTTTCATTAAGATAAGGAATTTTATTTGATAAGATTGTTCCGATTGAAGAAAAAAATTTATCAAATTCAAAAGCAATTTTGTTAGGGTCATTAAATAATTTATTTTTTATTTTTATTGCATTTGGTACTGATATTGTACTTTTCTTATTTTTTCCCCTGACCTCTTTCATTAGTTGCCAAATACGTTTTGAATAATGTTTCTGCTTTGCAAACAAGTCGGTGTACTAAATTCATAGTTGAAATCATAAAAAAAAAATATTAAAAAAATCACTTTAAAGAACACATTTTTAGGATCTCAAAATAAAATTCTAAAACTATAATTTATTGTCAAAAATGTTGTTAATAGTTACCAAATATCTTAAACAAAAGGCTTCAAATTAAGACAATTAGTTATAAAATGAATAGTAAATCGATAACAGGGTATAAAGTGGCGAGGGATTAAAAGTTGTCTAAAATATATTTACATCCTCTAATGACCCCATAGTTTATTGAAAGATAATCCAACCTTACTTACTTAATATGAAGGTTAGATTATGTTTCAATAAACTATGTGGTCATTACAGGTAAATGCGAGGTAGGGTTGTTTTAAAAATATAAAGTTCTCTAAACAATTACATGTTTTTTTCATACGCAAATGGTTTATAAATAAAAATTTTCGTTTACAAGTTTAAAACAAAAAATTTATTATCGTAAAATAAATAAATTAATCTTTCGTTATCAAGTTTACAAGAGGACTGCTTTCCATCATGTTACAAGCGCAACCGCTTTTTATTTCTCCGTCATACTCTCTCCATTCTGCAAGCCTATTTATTCCGACATTATTATCGTCGCTGCGGAATTTCATAGATATTTTCAACTGAGTTGCAACACCTTCTTTTCCAAAACATCTAGTGTCTCCACAAACAACTTCATTAATGATTGGTGGAAATCTGTAAATTTGTTTGTTTTATAAATAGTATTGTTAAATTAAATCTTTATGTGGTATAAAGTAAAAAAAAAAATACCTTGTTTGAAGTGTATTTATTTGAATACACGTTTTTGCGAGGTAAATAACATTGTTATCTGATGGCAACGTTTCTTTTGGATTGACGCATAGGGTCGTCGTTGTTTCGCTTCCATCAGCAAGGATTTGTCGGCGATAAGGTGGTTCGTAAATATACCCACAACTCGTTTCATTTAAAATGCGGTTAAGCTCGTAAACCTTTCGCAAAGTTCTTTTGCTAACTTTTTTTGCACACGAAAGCTTGGGTAAAATGTAATTAAGTAGAAGATTGGGTAGGTTTTTACCTTCTGATTCGCTTAATGCAAACAATCCAGGAAACACTGTTTTGGCATTTTCATAAACGGTCCAAATCTTGAGATTTTTAGAATATTGTGATCTTATCTCTTTACTAAGCATATGAACGTTGTCTTTATCATAAATTGTTGGTTTACGAACTTCGTAAGTATCTTCGTCTATTCCTTGAAGCAATAGAAAGTTCAAGAAAACCAAAAAACACCGAAGCATAATCTAGAAAATTAATTAGTAGTCATATGATATATAAACATTGAATAAAATAAATAAAACCGTTATCCACCTTGATCGATGTTACAAATAAATAAACAAACATAAAAAATGATCACGAAACAGTTACCATTTTAGCCGAACTTTTTTTCTTACATACGTGACAATAAAAACAAATTAACAATTTTGCGTCTTTTTATGCACGAAATTTTGATAACTTTAGTTAATTGTTACAGCTAATTATTTCTTAGTAGTTAATACTTAACTATTTTTATGAGTGGCGTAAAACCATTTACACATTTTAACTGCACATTATAAAAGGAAGATATAGCTAGTTTAGGAAGTTTTAAATTTAACTACTTATAATTGTGTTCGATTAAGTAATTTAGAATTCAAAGAAACAAAAAGTAAATAGAAACTCAGCACAGTTCTGCTAAAAAAAATATTTTCTTGAATGACATAAGTTAAGTCTTTTTACACTATTTTGTTACAGTGTTTTATAAGTAGCATAAATATGAAATAAAAAGGAGTTCGGGACTGCCTATTGGCACCGTTTTTACTAAAAGTTTACATATATAGAATTTATTATTTTAAGCAGTGAAGTTAAGACGTTCCCCGTTATAAGAAAGACAAAGAAGCCAACTTCACTTCAATAGAAATTGAATCTCTATATATAAATTGTTCCTAAAACGTGTTGCATCAAGACTTCCTGATTTTAATATTTATTAATTGTATGAAATATTTATGTCTTTGGTTTCCTCGTCTTAACTTGACTTTTTAAAATAAATAAATTCTATATATGTAAATTGTTAGTAAAAACGGTTGCACTGGTCACTATTCAACTCCTTTTTATTTCATATTTAAACTACTTTTAAAAATACCGTAACAAAATAGTAATGAAATACTTAACTAGTTTAGTTTCAAATTAATACTCGACAAAGTGCATAAGCATAAAGGCGGCTTTCCACGGAGCGAATCATTTTGCACGAAGCGAACTTTTTTGTCACTAATTTTTCGTAGAATCAAAACTTTAATTTCCACGTATCTTTTAGCGCGCTTTTTAGAAAACATGTTGATTAAATGAAGATTATTTTTAGTTCGAAGAAAATTAACTATTATAAAAATGTTGCGAATGAAACGAGAAAAAGAAAAAAAGAGAAAACAATTTTGGGAAAGGAAAATTTATACCGAACGCCTTCAGAAAGGAGAGTTTCATTTATTAGTCCAGGATTTACGTTAACACAACCAGGACTTTTAACACAACTTTTTTAAGTATTTTTCTATGTCTCCTACGACTTACGAAGAGTTGCTTTCGTTTGTAGCACCTATCATTGTGAAACAAAGAACTAGCATGAGAGACCCTGTGAGTCCGAGTGAAACGCTTGCGGTAACACTTAGATTTCTTGTAACAGGAGATACTCAGTGTACTATTGCTGCAAGTTACATAATCAGCGCATCTACTATCAATAGGATAGTTTGCAAAACATGTGCTGCTATTTGGACATCATTGAAAGAGAGAAATTTTCAATGCGTCCCATCAGAAAAGCAAGAATAGAAAACAGTTGTAAAAAAATTTGAAAACATGTGGAATTTTGCCGCATGCTATAGGTGCAATAGATGGCACATCGTTATGCAAGCTTCTCATAATGGCGGATCACAGTACTTTATCTGTAAGAAAACGCATAGCATAGTTCTTTTTGCTGTTTGTAATGCTAAATATGAGTTTACTATGGTAGACATTAGTGACTTGGGAAGACAAAGTGATGGTAGCATTTTTAACAATTGTAGTATTGGTTATGCAATTGAAAATAACATTTTGAATATTCCTGATCCTGAATATATTTTTAATTCAGAAAAAGTATTACCGTACGTTTTAGTCGCCGACGATGCTTTTGGTTTAAAAAAACACATGATGAAACCACACCCTAATCAAAACATTCCTTTAGAACAAAAAACATGCTCCTGATCTGGTCACACGGTTACGTTTATCTAAACATTTTTTTAGTTATCTTTCAGATTTTTCACTTTTTCTGAAGGAAGTCCTCTTCTTAACAAAATTTCAATGCAAGTTTTTTCCAAGAGTTTATTTTAAACAATCTGTCTTTGTATGTGGGATGATTCACATCCCACAAGCTTGGAAACTCACGAACAGCTTCTATAGTTTATTGAAGCTGTTCGTGAGTTTCCTGCTGAATTCGGTATAGACCATTTTATAGTATAAAATGATCTATATCGAATTCAGCAGGAATAAAATTATCGTTTTCGTTCTCTTTGTTTTCGTCTATTTCATCAACTATTTCTTCATTCGTGATTGCAAATTGATTTTGAGAAGCATTTATTAAAGCTTCCAAGAAATCTACGCTAACATTTTTTTCTTTAAACCACTCAATAAACGTGTTACTATTGTAGGCCATTAAAATTTTGTTGTGTTTATTTTTCTACATGTTGAACTTGCATATTCACTGAGCTTGCATATTTCAAAAGTTCTGATTTGCTCTTCCATCAAGCGAATAAATGCGCCTCAGAAAAAGTTGAAGTCAACGCAACTGTTTTGCGAAGAGCTAGGCGATAAAAAAATTGATTCTCCGCATGCTCAGAAATATTCGCGGCGAAACAGTTCGCGTGGCGCGAAATATTTTGCTCCGTGGAAAGCCGCCTTAAGAGAGAGAATAACAGTAAAGGGACATATCAACATTTTTTTTAAACCAACAATTTAAAAGTAATATTCTTGAATTTTTCAAAATAAAAGATATGTGGAATCTTTTTTAAACAAAACTGCAGCAAGACAAATTTGTTCCCCATAAAATATTGGTAACTAACAAGCAATGTTATTGCCAGATTAAACAAAACTTGTTTTAACAGTCACAACTTTTCTGGCAATTTTCTTTCCGAAACTGCATTTAATTTTTAATAATTGCATCAATTTTTTTTTCTACACTGCATTCTCTTATATTTAATGTATACTTTTTAAAAATAGATGAAGTGATTGAAGAGTGCGCTGAGTCTTTTATATTTAAAAAGGTAGTTAGAGTCGAGATATTTGTAGAATCCGAGCAAGTTTTAAGTAAAAAACGTCTTATTGTCTTTTACTTTATTTTTTAAGCAAGAAAATGGTATTGTTTAAATTAATTTATTTTGTACCTTAACTCGTATAATTTGAAAATTGTATATAAACAATGGTCTATTAATGGTTTTGTATAATTACTTTCAATCTAAAAAATTATCAATTGTCTTTTATTAATTAAGAAGAAAGGTAAAAACATTCTGGCATCAATTGAGATCGACATTGTTTTTGTTCATTTATCCCATATAAAAATGGCTCCGAAATCTCATACGCCAAAACCATCCCTTATGAAGGTCGGTGTTAGGCAGTCCCGAACTCCTTTTTATTTCATATTTATGCTACTTATAAAACACTGTAACAAAATAGTGTAAAAAGACTTAACTTATGTCATTCAAGAAAATATTTTTTTTAGCAGAACTGTGCTGAGTTTCTATTTACTTTTTGTTTCTTTGAATTCTAAATTACTTAATCGAACACAATTATAAGTAGTTAAATTTAAAACTTCCTAAACTAGCTATATCTTCCTTTTATAATGTGCAGTTAAAATGTGTAAATGGTTTTACGCCACTCATAAAAATAGTTAAGTATTAACTACTAAGAAATAATTAGCTGTAACAATTAACTAAAGTTATCAAAATTTCGTGCATAAAAAGACGCAAAATTGTTAATTTGTTTTTATTGTCACGTATGTAAGAAAAAAAGTTCGGCTAAAATGGTAACTGTTTCGTGATCATTTTTTATGTTTGTTTATTTATTTGTAACATCGATCAAGGTGGATAACGGTTTTATTTATTTTATTCAATGTTTATATATCATATGACTACTAATTAATTTTCTAGATTATGCTTCGGTGTTTTTTGGTTTTCTTGAACTTTCTATTGCTTCAAGGAATAGACGAAGATACTTACGAAGTTCGTAAACCAACAATTTATGATAAAGACAACGTTCATATGCTTAGTAAAGAGATAAGATCACAATATTCTAAAAATCTCAAGATTTGGACCGTTTATGAAAATGCCAAAACAGTGTTTCCTGGATTGTTTGCATTAAGCGAATCAGAAGGTAAAAACCTACCCAATCTTCTACTTAATTACATTTTACCCAAGCTTTCGTGTGCAAAAAAAGTTAGCAAAAGAACTTTGCGAAAGGTTTACGAGCTTAACCGCATTTTAAATGAAACGAGTTGTGGGTATATTTACGAACCACCTTATCGCCGACAAATCCTTGCTGATGGAAGCGAAACAACGACGACCCTATGCGTCAATCCAAAAGAAACGTTGCCATCAGATAACAATGTTATTTACCTCGCAAAAACGTGTATTCAAATAAATACACTTCAAACAAGGTATTTTTTTTTTTACTTTATACCACATAAAGATTTAATTTAACAATACTATTTATAAAACAAACAAATTTACAGATTTCCACCAATCATTAATGAAGTTGTTTGTGGAGACACTAGATGTTTTGGAAAAGAAGGTGTTGCAACTCAGTTGAAAATATCTATGAAATTCCGCAGCGACGATAATAATGTCGGAATAAATAGGCTTGCAGAATGGAGAGAGTATGACGGAGAAATAAAAAGCGGTTGCGCTTGTAACATGATGGAAAGCAGTCCTCTTGTAAACTTGATAACGAAAGATTAATTTATTTATTTTACGATAATAAATTTTTTGTTTTAAACTTGTAAACGAAAATTTTTATTTATAAACCATTTGCGTATGAAAAAAACATGTAATTGTTTAGAGAACTTTATATTTTTAAAACAACCCTACCTCGCATTTACCTGTAATGACCACATAGTTTATTGAAACATAATCTAACCTTCATATTAAGTAAGTAAGGTTGGATTATCTTTCAATAAACTATGGGGTCATTAGAGGATGTAAATATATTTTAGACAACTTTTAATCCCTCGCCACTTTATACCCTGTTATCGATTTACTATTCATTTTATAACTAATTGTCTTAATTTGAAGCCTTTTGTTTAAGATATTTGGTAACTATTAACAACATTTTTGACAATAAATTATAGTTTTAGAATTTTATTTTGAGATCCTAAAAATGTGTTCTTTAAAGTGATTTTTTTAATATTTTTTTTTTATGATTTCAACTATGAATTTAGTACAAAGACGTAATTCTAATATTTTCCCATTGATAGTCATATATGAAAGCAGAAAAAATAAAAATCTTTTTGCCCTAATTTAATATAAGATCTTGTAAACATTTTTTTTCCTATTTGAAAATAAAACTAAAAAAATATTTTAAATCCACACTTATATATAGTTAATATATCAATACTTTAATATGTTTAAACATAGTATAATTTATAAATAAAACAACAGTATTGTGCAACAGAACATTTTTTCATTTTATACTTAAAATTTAATAAAAAAGTTATTACAATACAAAAAACAATCGGGATATAATTTTTCGATTATGTAATAATAATTGGAAAATTGTGTTAACTAGCTATCGTTACCAAATAAAAATTTATATACGCTCAATTTTATTTTAGGTACCAAAGTATAGCATTTATACGTGGTGCTTAAAATAAAAATTCGAAGACTAAAATACTTTCTTAAAGAGTTAAATAAAAAAAATTAATAGATCAGGCAAAAATTTCATTTTGTTTTTACAAACTAAAAAAGAAGAAAAAAACCAAATGCCTCAGAAACGTAAGATTCCAGGTTCAAACCCCACCTCTGAACAAGTTTTGCGACATCGGTTGGGAAGGTTAACTTATTATTAAATGCTCTTCCGCGGTGCTCTGTGATAAGACCGTAAGGACTTTTTGGGGCACCTTAATCAGCTTGAAAAAAAAAAAATGAAAGAATTTAAAACAAAGTTTAAAAGTAACGTAAGTAAAATAAAATTAATAAAAAAAGTTAAATATAAAAAGGTAAAAAATGAATAGACTGCACACCGGATCTTAGTCAGAAGGACCAGTTATCATTGGTCATGCGATTTGTAAAAATTAATGTATAAAAAATGAATGCAACTTCTCTTAAGAGTGAAAATGAAGATTTAAGCATCGAAGAACATTTCCATGGATTCTTAGACGTTAAATCAACAACGGGAAAAAATCTAACTGATGCTTTTTTACAAGAATTAGATGAAATTGGATTGCAAATCAGGGACTAAAGCGGACAATGATATGACAACCGTTCCAATATAAAAAGTATTTACTCTTGAGTTCACTGTATTTACGCTTAAATATAGGCTGTATTCACGCCTAAATAAATCCAAAAGCATTTTACATGCCTCGCGCTAGCCATAGCCTTAACTTCCTAATTTGGGACGCAGCAAAATGATTATCTAAATCTATGACGTTTTTTGGTGTTGTGCAAAAAATTTATGTACTTTTTTCTTCGTCAAAAATTTTTCGATTATGTACTTTTTTCTTCGTTTCAAATTTTTATTCAATACGTACTAAATTTGGCTGTAAAAAGGTTCTGTGACACTCGTTAGGAAATTAAACTGGAAAGCGTAAAAGCGCTTCGATATCAAATTAAGGAAGTTCATACTGCATTAGTTGAACTAGTTAAGTTCACTGAGGATCCAAAAAAAAGACCAATAGTGAAACACCATCAGTTATGAATGAAATAAGTTATAAAAAAAAGCCTAAAGACTCAAAAAATACACCTTGGAGTTGCGTCGCAGTTACTTCAAAGGCTAGTTCAGTTTTTTTTCAGAAATTTAGATTTAGGTTTTGTGGCGGCAACATTGTTAGCAAGAAAACTTCGTGAAATTCTTGGTGTAGAGTAAAATTATCTAACCCTGGACAATTGTTTTTACAGTATTAATAACACTGTACTATTAATTATAAATATTTGCCAGTATTCTACTATAAAATTAATGTCTATTATTTTACAGCGTAAACACATTATATAACATCTACCTACCTATGAGCACCCTTCATAATGATTGCTGAAAACATAATATTGTGCAAATAAGATTGCTATTTTGAAAAAAATATGTTATATTATTTATAACTGATTATTCAATAATAACCCCAAAAAAGGAAAAATTTATTTGTTATTCTAATTTATTTATTTCTTGTAAGACAAAAATTATTATTTATTTTACATTATTTAGCCTTTAATAACTTTAAGAATAAACTTTATTGTTATTATAGATTATTTTATAAAGCACTCAATCCTTTTTATAAACATACACAAAAGTAACAACTCAAAATTCTACCAAACCGAAATATATGTTTTGCACTTATACAGCCTCTTTTCAAACAGTAAGAAAAAAAGTTTTTCTCCGTCAAAGTGCCTAAAATAATGACTTTCAAGAAGGCCTCGCATCATCTAAGGACGGCTCTGGCTCTGTATATATATATATATATATATATATATATATATATATATATATATATATATATATATATATATATATATATATATATATATATATATATATATATATATATATATATATATATATATATATATATATATATATATATATATATATATATATATATATATATATATATATATATATATGTATATATATATATAGTCTCGTCTGCCAACTAGACGTCCTAGACCAATAACTAAAGCAAAAATAAAACCGATGCAATCCGACAATTTTACAGTTTCACCTAGCCATCTATGTTACTGGGCAAACAACCCGTGTTCACTCAACTATGAAAAACGCCAAGAGCTCTTTGCTAGACTATCAACTCTACATAAACTTAGCCGGCCGCACGTCATTTTTTTTGCGGAAACTTGGTTCACAGATTTATCAGACGTTGCCGTACCCGGCTAGCAACCACATCGCAAAGACAGAGACAATAGGGGCGGTGGAGTTGCAATTTACACAAGAGACGATATCATAGTCAGCGAAGTTAGTTCTACTTAGCTCAACTCAACATCAATTGAGCAAATCTGGCGAAAAGTAAAACTTGGTCAAGAATCATTTCTCCTTGGCTGCTTATATCGTCCACACGACAAAAATGATCTAAATCTTACTAAGTGTATCACATCGATCACTACCGCTCAACAAATACTGCCTAATATAAACTGCTCTGCAATGCTACTGTATGGCGATTTCAATTTTAGCCATACATCTTATGAGCCTATCGAAATTAACGGTGACATTGCAACTATTGCTCACGTGAGAGGTGAGCGTCAAGGCGACATCAGGTTCTAGAAGTGCCTTGATGAATGTCACTTAACTCAGCTTATCACATTACCAACCTACCGTAGTAGTCGACACGTCGAGCCAACTAGCACACTCGACCTTATTATAACAAACGAGCCAGATCGTGTAATCTTCATTAAACAAGGCAATTCTTTTGGTGACACTCCAATGGGCCAAGCACACTGCTTCATCGAAGGCCAATTTGCTGTTGCAAGCCTCAACAATTCGCCTACTTTGCCGCTAAAATTCGACTTATTTGGAGTCGAGCAAACTACGCAGTAATATCAGCACATATTGCAGTTGTTGACTGGGAAACAGTATTCACTGGACTAAATGCAAACGAAGATTATCAACTTCTAGCAAACGTTTACAATGAAGCCACTGACCTACACATTCCGTCAGCTACCACTCCCTTTACAGGAAAACAGGAGCAATGGGTAACACCAGAACTTATTGAGGTGGTCAAAGCTAAACGCACCTCTTGGGCCAAAAACATTAAACAGGTCAAACCACGCACAAATTTCTCAAAACATCGCATCGCACTGCCTGCAAAAAAGTTAAAAAAATGGTCAAAGCTGGTAGATAGAAGTACGAAGAGCTACTCGTCAGGGATTCCGAAAGCAACTCTAAACGCTTACATGCATATAAAAGAAGCAAGCAGAGCGTCAATACCAACATTACATCGCTTGAAACAGTCAATAGCAACATCATAACCGATACCGGTGAAATATGCGCATCGTTAAATAACTATTTTCAATCAATCTTTGTTTTAGAGCCCGAAGGTTCAATGCCAGGCTTTGAAAGTCGTACAAAAGCACTTTGTGTCATCGATCCAACTATTTTCACTATCGACATAGTACAAAAATGTCTAAACAGCCTTGATGAAAGAAAATCAACCGGCTACAATGGCTTACATCCACGGGCCCTCATTAAATGTTCAACTACCTTTGCCAAACCTCTTTCACTTATCTATAAACGCCCGTTTGCAACTGGTGTAGTTCCTGACTTGTGGAAAAAACTGAACGTAACACCTATTTTCAAGAAAGGGAGCAGGCTAAAAGCATCCAACTACCGGCCAGTCTCGCTCACTTCCATACCTTGCAAAATTATAGAAAATATTTTTCAACAAAGAATAATGGAACACTGCGTTGCTAATGGACTAATTTCTCCAAACCAGCATGGCTTTGTTCATCGTAAGGGATGCGTATCAAATCATTTAGAAACTCAGAACATCTTGACGGAAGCAACTCACTGCAGACACACAGTAGACGTCATCTACACAGACTTTGCAAAGGCGTTCGACAATATACCACATAAACGCCTCCTTCATAAGCTGAAAGCGTACGGTATTCAAGGCGCTCTCATTGATTGGATTGCAGCTTGGATAAGCAATCGATGTCAACGATTAGTTATATACAGCATTAATTCTGAATGGAAAGCAGTCACTAGTGGAGTGTAAATGACCTGCCGGACAGAATTACTCATCATATGAAACTGTTTGCTGACGACAGCAAAATAATAGGGATAATTAAAAAGGAGTCAGATAGCATCACTCTCCAAGATGACGTTGACAGAGCAGTAAAATGGTTACACATTTGGCTCTTGCATTTTAACGTTGAGAAATGCAAAGTAATGCATGTTGGGCGCGGATGTAACAAGTCGACGTACAAATACTCAATGTCTAACGTTGACGGCACCCGTTGTCCTCTCGAAAAGAGCAGTCGAAAGAGACCTTGGTGTGTTGGTCTCAAATGATCTTAAAGTCAGACCACAAATAGAGTCAGCGGCATTAGTAGCAAATAGAATGCTAGAGCGACTCAAAAAAACATTTCGCAGTCGCAGTTTTTATTTATGGCGCACTCTGTATCTCACTTACATTCTTCCCCATCTTGAGTTTGCTGTACAAGCCTGGTCAACGATTTTAAAATCAGACATTGCCATTCTCAAGCAAGTCCATCAACAAGCAACAAAAACAATATCGACTATTAAACACCTGTCCTTTGAAGATCGACTCCAACGGCTCGGTTTAACAACTCTTGAAGAACGCCGCAAAAGAGCACATCTTATTGAGCAATTTAAAATCACTCGTAAACTTGAGCTTGTCAGTTTTGTTGTCCCGCAAAAATTTTCAAAAAGTAAAGATAATATATATATAAATATATATAAATTATAAATAAAAATATATATAAAAATTTTCAAAAAGTAAAGATAATATATATATAAATATATATAAAGATAATATATATATAAAGATAATATATATATAAAAGTAAAGATAATAAAGTATATTCTAAGAGGCCATAACCATAAGCTAGAACGTCAGATGGTAAAAAACTGTGAGGAGTGATATAACTTTTTTTCAAATAGAATTGTCGCCCATTTTCGCAAGAAGCAGTGAACGCTTAATCCATCAACGCCTTCAGAAACAACATAAGAAAGTAACTTTATAGATACAACTGCTGCTTCGTCTGTAGCGTCTGTCAAGGTCATCGGCTCACAGGATTTTAGATTATTGCCGTGGCGCTCAGTATTTTTAAAATTTTTTTTCAGTATTACCAATAAGAAAAATCTAAACTTTTTAGATATGATTTTTTTGAAAAAAAATTTTGAGCAAAAACTTTAAATATAAGAGCCGTTCTAAAAAATGCGTTGCATTACCGAATGCATCGAAAAAGAGGGTTTATGCATGGGGATCATAAAAATGACATTCGGGTATGTTTTTTTATTCATTTTCTTTAAATCAAGCTATAAACTAAATAAATCCACATTTTGACAATTTTCATATCATCGTGGCGTTTTTAATTTTCTGAGTTCAATTAAACTTTATATAATATATTAGTTAACAAATCTCGTACTTGGGTTTTCAAAAAAAGTCGTTTAATAAAATTTTTTTTATATAGGTTTTTAAGAAAATTTTTTCTGCTGGATATATTATTTACTAAATCGAATGTCTAAAATGTATAGACTTTGCTTTTGAAACAAAAAAGATTTTTTTGGAATTTGGTTTTAACTGTGAGGTGTTGCATTACCGAAACTACTCAGGTTGGATTACCGAAATTACTGGTTTTCGCTTATAATTGAATTTGAAAGGTCATTTTTAGTCAATCATTTTTAAGTTACTGTTTTAAGATAAAACATATTTACTCTTTTTTATCCAAAAAATAAAATTGATGCAAATAATAATTGTAAAATCGAGCGAAAAATTATTCAAAGTCTCAGAGGCGTGTTATAGGACTTTCAGGGTAAAGAAACGGACAATCAATTAAAACAGGGTAAATTTTTTATTAAAGAATATAAAACTATATATTGAACGTTTATGTAAATAAATTTTAAATAAATAAATAAAGCTTTTAATACAACATTTATAGTTAACAAATGCGCTCATTTTGAATACACAAATAACACTATTTTTGATTATTTTAAAATAAAAACTTTACAGCAATCTTCTGACATCTTTCTTTAAATCAAAGTAATAAATTTTTCAAGTATTTTTAAACTAATTTTGACTTTATGAAAAAAATACGCACAGCAAGTTGTTGTTTTAAACAATCTTCCCAGCAAAAATTTTACAGCGGAATTATAGTAGACTTTTATAGGCATTTTGAGAGTTTCCCACTTTTTTTCCACTGTGAAAAGGCTCTTTGGTTACATAGTGGACCACAATATGCAGTCGTCATAATGGCTAGCCAACAACTAGCTTTTATATTACATGTTGAGGAGTTATTGGTTAGCCACTTTTAGCGAATCCCTTAAGAAACCTATGAGCAAAACTCTAATTAACTGCTCAAAATGCTTATATAGGTCCATTGCAAATCCACATTAAAATAATTGCTGGGTTAATAAAATTATAAATGGGTATCATTTTCACAGATTTTTATAAAAACACAGTTATTTATAGTTTGTTCAAATATAAAAGTTCAAAAGTGTTTCATTAATTTAGTTCATAGTCTTAACCAGAGAGACTGATATTATTCTATTTAGTAAAATAGTGGGTTTTGATCACTGTTTTATTATTTTTAATAAAAGAATTGTATATTCTAGTTAAAAAAAAATCATGATTATTATCATTAAGTACATATCTTATTTAAGTTAATTGATCATAAGTTTGTGAATCATAGTTTTTTGCATAGATGCTTTAAATGCAAAGGAAAATTACTATTTTAATGTGGTCTTGTTGACGACACCCTCTAACACAAATTTTTAAAAACTTTACTTTGCAGCAATTTTATTGATTATAACTAATTTTTTAAAAATCCTGATAACATTTTTTTATTGCAAAATTTATATAAATTAAACAGAAGAGAGTGGACACTAGATTTCGTAAGGTACAAACTTATAAAAGAATAAACACACCATTACATCAAAAAAGAAAGTTAACTTAATCTTTGATCAATTCTATGCAGAACTTCTTAGCCTAGCAAAAAGAAACAATCTTAACAATTTTTATGCTATAAAAAAAGTTTTTTAGGCGGTTTAGTTTCGTTGTACAGATTTTGACGACAAGGAATGTCAACACCGCATTTGCCCAAGAGAAACTGAGACTTAGTGCAAATATCATTTAGAGAAAGTTCATTGTGAAAATACTTATGTAGAGCAAGTAAATATTTTTGCTACATACGCTTCAGTCTTCAACATTTTGAAACCAACTTTTACTGATTTATCTTCAGATGATTTACTTAAACACCAACGAGACACTGAACCAGATTATTTGGAGACGCTGTCCAAAACGTATTTTTGTGAGTAGAGGGGTCATTGAGTCTGCAGTTAATTCGTCTGAGATTGAATTTTATGCAGGTCCTAATGGAGTCTTATTTGTACTTAATAAATTTTAACTAACAGGATATGTAACGTCTTTGAAACTTAATGATAAGAATAAAGAAGCTATAAAGCGGTCTTTTCAATAGTCCACTGAACGTGTTAAAAAGAGAGCTAAAAACAATTAAAAAGGCTTAGTTTGACAAAGATGATAAAGAAAGACTTAGTTAGACAAAGGTAATAAAGAAATTGATAAAGAAAGAACTCAAAATATGTTCATGGAGGGTTTTAATATGTTAATATGAACTTTTTATTATGGTTTTATTCTTTTGTTTTATATGTTTGTCGTTTCCTCAAAACTAAGTTTTGCCTCGAATACAAATCTTTAAAATATAATTAACTTTAAACTCGTTTAAGCTTTGAACTAATTTTTTTTTGCGATTTTTTACATAATTAAAAAGGATACGGATGAGAGAAAGACATTTAAAACAAAATAAGGGAAGTACTTTTTCATGAGAAAAATGCTAGACGAATTGTTCAGCAATTTTTCTATGTTTGTTTCAAATGTTGTAACCTTTTATATACTATAAATAATAAAAAATGCTTCACTTATCTGGATTAATATACCTCATTAGTATATAAACCAATTTTCAGCTTGATATGATAAATATTTTGATCACAAAAATTGCTAGTTTTTTCACTCTTAGACCAATGAAGCAGTAATATTTTAAATAACTGGGTAATCGAGACATTTTTAAAAAGTTGTTTCTTTAAAATAGTTTATAGAACAAGATTTTTGGCGAAAAATATAAATCAAAAAAGTTTTTCTATCAAAAGTTTTCCTTTTCTGTGGAGGACCACCTTAAGCTTAAGAATAAAATTTAAAATTTATTTAAAATCCATACTTCAAAACAACAATTTTTACTATGTAAAATAAAAGCTGTTTATTTACAGTTTTAACAATTGAATAATGTTATTTAGAATTGAGTAGTATTATTTGGAAAAAGTGCCTTAAAAGTGTAATTGTGTCAAAAAAATTATAACTAAGTGTATTTTTATCCGAAAATAAATTTAATAATGGATTTATTAGAATAGAATCTTTTTTTGGGCACGCCATATAATTTTGACCTACAAGACCCAGTTTAAACAGGGTTAAGTTGTACTAGAATTAAGATTATTTATTTAACGAACTTATTATCTTGAGACGAACGTTTTTTTCTTTTATAAAAGTTGATGCGCTTTTCTTTATATATTTAAAACATTAAAAACGGCGCTATCTGGAAATTCGAATAGATTACAAAATATTTATGCACTTTCAACGGCCATCTCACCAAGTTTAAAAAATTAAAAGAATATCCATAGTTTTTATAGATATGGGAAGACAAAGCAAGATATCAAACGTTTTATAAATCTTGGGTTATTGCAAATCTTAGACTAATGAAGCAGTAATATTTTGTCAGTATGCTTGTATTATCATAATGATTCATTGCTTCCATAAGTTTTGAGTTTGCAATTAAAAAAATTGGCCATTTGTCATCAGAGCACGATAAAGGTTGCTTTCCATATATCTAAAATGGTCGTGAGACAGTTGCGCGACCATATGGAAACATAAGTCGTGCGACAAATTTTGTCTTGCAAGACTGTCTTTCGGTCGTGCCATAGGTGTTGCAGAGATAAAAAAAATCTCTACGATAATTGTCGCGTGAACTTTAAATATGATTGGTTGGTTACTTTGAAAAAACGGAATATTAAAAAAAAAGGTTTTCACACATCAACATAAAATAGAACCTGAACAAGAAAGACTTATCGAAGAATTTAGCAAAGAAAGCTTTATGCAGGAAGTGCAGAAGTATCCTGTGCTTTACGACAAATTCAATGCTGAATTTAAGAACAATATTATGAAAAAAAATGCTTGGGCAGCCATTGGCGTTTTGTTTGGTTTAACTGACCAGGAATGTGAATCAAAATACAAAAAAATAAGATCGGCTTATGGACGCTTTTTAAGGAAAAAAAATGAGTATACCTTCGGGCTCAGGACGAATTATCAGTAAAGAGTACAATTTTTTGAATGTTGAAAATAAAGCAACAACCACAGAATTAACAACAGAATCGCCTTTGTCTTGTTTAGATAGTAATGATAGTATGAACTATGACGAAGATGTTAGTAATAAAGTAGAATTAGAAAATGAAAATTTAAGCGAAAATACAAGTAATTCAAATGCATTCAGTAATCAACGAAAAGCATTAAGTGAAATAAAATCTCCTATAAATATAAGAAAAAAACATTGAAAAGATCTCTACCTGATGAAAATTCAAAAATACAAGATGCAATAATTAGTACGATGAACAATATTAATGCAACACTAGCAGTTAGTACACACAAAGAAAACGACGATATAATACATTTTTGTAAATCTATTTGTGCTACAATCAAAAGGCTACCTCCTAAAACTCAAGCAGTTGCTAAAATAAACATACAGCAATATTTAGCTGCTCTAGAATTTCCAGATATTGTTGACTGATATAAAATTTGTTTGTTTGTTTTTTAACATATATATTTAAGAAATTTAATATTCTGTTACACATAGTTTAAACCATTCTTGAATATTATATAATAATACAGTTATAAAATTATTTTTTTCATTGTTCCAAAAATATTCGATTTCCTGCAAGATCGTGTCCACAACTAGTTACATAGTCATGTTGCCACGACAAGGATCCATTTGGATGATTAAAATACTCTGTTAGCGTTAATCTTACAGTGTTCGCATCTGTTGTGTATCGATTGCTTATACATCGAGGTAAAATATGTAAAGCATTACCTTCAACTGTTATTTTGCGCCAGTCTCCAGGAATAACTTTACCAGAACTTGTTTCAAAATCAACAAAATCAGATGGTACATAGTTAATGCCATCATTGATCCTTAAATAATTATGTAAACAAATTGCAGCTTTTATAATGTTTTCAATATTTTCTGGGTTAGCTTTTATTGGACGCCTAAATACTCTCCATTTAGCTACCATAATTCCAAATGTGTTTTCAATTGTTCGTCTAGTCCTAGATAATCGATAGTTAAAAATACGCTCTTTGATTGTCAAATTTTTACCAGAAAAAGGATTCATTAACCATGATTTCAGTGCAAAAATATCATCGCCAACCAGAACTGGTGGTACTTGTGTGCCATTTGGTAGCATTCGGTTTTTAGGAAGTTTGAATAAGTTGTTTTTGAAAGCTTTACCCATTTTACTTTCATTGAATATTGAAGCATCGTTATCTCTGCCATAGCTACCTATATCAACCAAAGTAAAACAATATTTTGCATCACATATAGCTAGCAAAACCATACTGTGAAAGTTTTTATAGTTGTAATATGCTGATCCACTCAAACTAGGAGCTTCTATACATACATGTTTACCATCAATGGCTCCAATACAATTAGGAAAGTTTAATGTACTTGGTGCCTTTAAATAACATGGTTTTAACACATCCCAAATAGCCTTTGTTGTTTCATTTATAATGTTACATACTGTTGTTCTGCCTAAAATAAAAAGCTTGTGTTAGTTGTGAATCTCCAGTAGCCAGGTATCTCAGTGTCACAGTCAATCGTTCTGAGGGTGATATTGTTTGACGACTTTGACATGGCTTTTTTGTAATGCTAGGGGCAACCATGGACAACAGGTGTTCATACCTTTCAGGTGACATTCTGTAAAAACGATAAAAAATTCTTTGTCATGAAGTCGTAGCTCAGGAATAAGTGTGTTAAATGCTCCTTTTTCATAACGATTTTTAAACAAGGAGCGAATCCAAAATTTATGTTTTCTTTTTTTTTTTACTCTGCAATGTTCTAAGAGCTAGTAAAGTATTGCAAAGTGCAAGCTAAAAAAAAAAATACAAAATTACACCCATAAAATACCACACATTGGCATTTACCCTAAAACAATTTTATCATTTAAGCGTGAAAAATAAAAACTTACGAGTGTATAAATACTTGAACAATATTTAAAAAACAAAAACATGTATTTTAAAACACAAGCTATAAATACAGATTTGTTTCCATTCAATTTTAAATTTTAGACCCATTTCGTCATACTCTTGTTTTTTTTCAAAACTATTTGTTGTATAACTGACAGATTTTTAACCATACCTAATAATACGAAGCATATTATGAGAATCTTTTGTATGCTTCCAAGTAAACTTAATTTAGTCTTTAAAACTCCTGTATCTAATAATAGAGCAATTTTTTAAAATGTAAATCATTTTCTATGTCAAAGGCCAATTTCTTAAAAAAATTTTGCTTTATCAGGATGTTCTCAGAAGTCCTAACCGTCTTATCATCAGAAGTCTTTAGCATCGTTAGGACTTCTGATTAAAAGACAGTTGTGAGTTGAAAAGTTTTTACAATCAATATCACAATATCAAACAAAACTAAAAAAGAAAAAAAAAACTCTGGATCTAAAGATAAATCAATTAAGTGATAATGATTGCTAATTAATTCCGCTCTACTCTCTCTCTCTCTCTCTCTCTCTCTATATATATATATATATATATATATATATATATATATATATATATATATATATATATATATATATATATATATATATATATATGTGTGTATAAAAGATATATATATATATATAATATATATATAAAAGATATATATATATATATATATATATATATAATATATATATATATATATATATATATATATATATATATATATATATATATATATATATATATCCTTTAAAAAAAAATAATTTTAAATGCAACTAACATTCAACTTAAAGCTGACAATTCTAAAATTGTAGATTGCATGAGAAATTTCAATTTAATATTTTGATAAGTTTTAATAGTTCGTTACACTTAATTGAATTTTTTATATTGTAAAAAAAATTCAATTAAAAAAATCAACCAACTTTGTTTTAAATCAGTAATCTAACTAATATATAATAAACTTTTTTAAACTAAAATATACAAGTAAATGCATGCAAATACAATTTGATAAACTTTTTCAATAGTAACATATTTACAATATTTATAAACTCAAAACACGTTTCTGATGAGTCTTTATTGATGAAACACAGTGTTAAATGAGAAAAAATTTTGCTAAGTGATTTTCTACTAATTTATATATATATATATTATATATATATATATATATATATATATATATATATATATATATATATATATATATATATATATATATATATATATATATATATATATATATATATATATATATATATATATATACACACACACACCAGGGATGCAGAGTCCTAAAAGGGCTCCTATGAAACAAAAAGTCCTTCAAAAAGACTCTTGCTTTTAAGTGTGAAGTGGTGGAGTCTATACCGCCTTTATACCTTGGACTTCGGGTTCAAAAATTATTGTTCTACTGATGAATAAGTCTTGATTTTTTTCCCTGCTACTGGATACCAAAAACTAGAAAGAAGTAATCTTTTTGTGACCTTTAACTCCGGAGTCTTTTTTAGGGATTCTGCATCCATGATATATATAAATTATGAATTTATACTTAAAAGTTATGAATATTGTTTAAATACAAATTATGAATATTATATACATAAAAATATAAATGCAATAAGAGCAAAATTAACTATAAAACCTCATGATATCTTTGTACAAATATACAGGATCAAATTGATATAGTTTTTAAAACCACACAAATTAGTTTGTGTTGTCATTGTTGAAGATGATTGATTTTTAAACTTTAAATGTTGTTTTGATAACAAATCTTCAATGTCTGAATCAAAGCATTAAAAAATTACATGCCTTTTTTAGAAAAATTTAAATAAGCACTTTTAAATTTTTCTGAGAAATGACACATTTTAATTATATTCAAATGCACATTTTTACACATGATGTAATATTGAGTTAGATATTATTGAAAGGTATGCTGTTGTAAGGCTTCAGATGTTGACATCAATAGAGTGAGGTATTTTAAAAGTATGATCCAGAAGCTTAAAAACATCTATCTTTTTTTCCCTAAAAACAAATAAAGTTATAAGTAACTTTAAAAATTTGAACTCTATAACAATCACAGAACATTTGAATTTACTTTAAAGTTCACAATTTAGTTTTTTATTTTCCCTAGGATAAAAACTCAATTGTCTCTTTATTTTAAGTCTTTTTTTTAAATTTTGCATAGTACATTTTGTTTGATTATGCGATAACAAAATTTTCACTACAATAAAATTATAGTTGCTGTAAGTATCGTAATTTTAACTAACTATTCGGACAAGTCTAAAAACTAATTAATAATTTAAAAGCTGGTAAAATAATCAGGTTTTCCATGAATTTCTAAAATTAAAGAATAGAAAAAACAAAAATTAAAGTATTAGTGAATTTCTTTGATTTAAGTGAAATTGAATAGGGATTGTCCATAAATTATGCAACGCTAAATATCACTAATAAACAAAACATAAGAGATCAAAAGTTTTTTTCTAAAAGTTTTATCATCATAGATTATCCTGACCATATTTTAAAAATCCGGAAATTTTTTTTCCTTGAATATCCGGAAAAAATCCGGAAAACTTTTTTGTAATATCCAGAAAAAATCCGGAAAACTTTATAGTAATATCGGGAAAAAATTCGAAATTTACAAAGAGATGTTAACAAGGAGGAAAGATGTTAACAAGGGGGGCGTGCTCTCCTCGACTTTTTTATATTTCTTTAATATTACGTCAGTTTAACCGTATCTATGAATAAAAAACTACATATTTTTTCATCAAAAAAAAAAAAAAAAAATAGTAATAATAAAATTTTAACAATAATAATAATAAGAAGAAAAAGAAGTCAAAGAAAAAGTAGAAAACTATATTTAAAAGCTGTTAAACAATGCGTAAACTTTTTTAGACATGCACTTATACATTTGAATACATAATGGATAATAAAATTTCGCTTCAATTCACCAAAGATATACAAATAGATAAACGTTTAACGCGTTGTTACAGATTATATATTTGTTACAAATAATAAGAAATCTTTAGTAATAAATATGTTTAAAAAAAGGAAATAAATTAATAAAAAGTAAAAAGATATTGAATTGTTTTTCTGTAATCAGTTAATTTTCTACAATCAATTCTTCCACTCAGTGCTTAAAATGTTTTAAACTTAATTTACAATATAACGACTTCTTCTTTTATAAAAAAATCTACACGTTTCAAAATTAAAAAAAAAAAAAAAAAAAAGAATCCCTCTAAAAAACCCACTAAAAAAGTTTAATCGTTCGTAAGATAAAGTTTAAATAAAAATTTTAAATTTATTTTAACTACGACAAGCAAAAGGTGAGGTATTGTTAATGATTCACGTGCTTATTCATGTGATTCAAAATTTAAAAGATTTAAAAAAGTGATTTTTTTTTAATTGAAAGAAAATATAATTAGTTTTGACAAGCGCTTTTTGAATTGAAAAGAAAACGTGCCTCAAAATGCGATTTATTTAAAAACCTAATAATAACACTTCAAAGCAATTTGATTCTGTTGACGTTTAGTCAAAGTACATATGTTTAGATTACTTTAAAAGAATAAAATTTTTATAGTTTATAATATAGTTTTATTATATAATTCTTATTTGTATATAATAACTTATTACTAACAAAATAATTAATCTTAGTCAGTAGTTTAAGTTTTTGTATAAGATTTAATCACCCTTTACGAAAACAAGTTGTACCGAACGACCATAATAATACACCACGGTATTACAGTAACTGCGAGATTAATAGAATTTTCTACAAGTTGAAGGTCATACCAAATCTCTCGTTCGTAGATCGAACTGTACATTGTTTCACTACTCTTTAGAAATAGATTTTACTAATATTTAAAGGGTTTAAATTTAACGATATTTCTCCTATATGACGGAAATTAAAAACTGATTTTTCTCTTACAACCAAGGTTTAAAAAAACGCAGAGGTGAGGCGGTGAGGCGTACGCTTTTTAAAAATTTTTAAAACTTGATAATAGTCAAGATTTAAAAAAGCGTACGCCTCACCGCTGCGTTTTTTTAAACCTTGCTCACAGGTTTTGTCACAAAATTTTTATTAACGAGTACCGTTTATTCTTATACATAGTTTATATTATATAAACTATATGTTTAAGTTATATATATTAATTATATATATAATTTAAATTTTTCTTATACAGTTACAGTAAATGTAAATTAATTATAATACTTTATAAAGTTTTTGTGTGAATATTACAGACAGTCGTCATTTAAAAAATAATAAAATAAAAGTATTCCTAATGTCACAGCTGCTACCTGCAGCGGTGTACCTGTTAAACAACGCATTAAACGTCCATTCATTCATATGTCCTTAAATTCACTTAAAAGACATTTTAATTATTTATCTTTTAATTATCATCTCCAGTGTTAGAAAAAAGTCAGTGGTACTTGTTTATTAATAGTAGTACTCAGTTGTGTACCACTCATATTATTTAAAAATATAAAATTTTTTTTCAATGGCTACTTTTAAAGAATTACAAAGAAGTGAATGCACAAGTTTACAAGAATTGGAAGTTGGAATAAAGAATACTTTTCGCTGGTCTTGGTTAGAAGAAAGTGACAAAAATGGAACTTTCTTATCTGATTATATACGCAAGATAAATATTCCTGGAAAAGTTCTTTGCAACATTTGTAACGTACTTTTGTCCTATAAAAATAGCGGCAAAAAAGACTTAAAAAACCACTCTAAAAATAAATCGCACAAAGAAAAAATAAATATTGCACAAACCAACACTACTCTCTCGTCGATATTTACAAAAAACAAAGTTGTAAGTACTTGTACTTTACCATACGGCACTGCTCTAAATGTTCATGATGAGCAAGCATGTGCAAGTAAAATAGAAAGTTCTGTAAAAAAATCTGTATGAGTAGAAGATCGGATAGCACATGCTGAAGCAATGATTATTTCTGGCTGGATGTACAGCATCTTACAAGCTACGACACGGCTTAGCTGCACATATTGCTGACAATGTTATCAGTTGTACAGCATTACCATTCAAAATCTTTTACAGTAACTAATGCAAAAATATTATTTGATTACATAAAAAGCCTTTTTTTAAATGATGAAATACCAACTGATAATTTAATTTCGAACTTCTCTGACTCGACCATTTACATGCGCGGTAAAAAAATAGGTTTTGAGACCTTTTAAGGCTACATGTCCCTCATCTTTTAGATATTGACGGAGACATGTGTCATCATATGCATAACACTGTTAAAAGATTCTTGGCACCATTTGAAAAGTATATTGAGTATTTCTGTAAAGATGTTCACAATGACCTAAAACGGAGCCCTGACATTCGAAACTATTTAAGTGAAATATGTGGTTATTTAGGTGTAAACTATCGAATGCCACCTGACCATATTGATCACCGTTGGTTATGAACGTTTGATGCTATTGAGTGTAACATGGCACTTTTTCCTGCTCTTAGTGTGTTGTACTTTTTTTGGTTAAAGAAAGAGGAACAAACTATCTACATGGATGATTATGAAAAACTAACGGAGGTAAAAATTTAAAAACGTCAAAAACTGCGAAAAAAACTTTTCTATGCAGATATAATGTTTTATTCGTGAAATTTTGAAAAAAATGGATATACTCAATTGGCGCTAAATGCGAAAAAAAGTCTTTAACTGAAGCTGGAAAAGAAAGAAAGAAAAGAATAGTAAGCAAACTTTTCTACAAACGAAGAAAAACCGAGCTGCATGCTAACTTCTATATTGCAATCCTCCTGATTTTCAAGTCATTTATTTTAATATTTGGACAAAAAGAACCGAAGATTCACATTTTATACGATGAGCTAAAATCAGCGGTTAAATCTTTTTTAGGCTGCTTTATGAAGCTAGAACTAATTAAGGATGCATCGGGTTAAAAAACTAACAATGCTTGACGTAACAGACTTCAAATTTCACAAAATTCAAAAAGATTGGTAGGGTAAAGGAAGGTATGTTCGTGATAAATTAACTAGATGTGTAATTACAAAGTTAATTTCAGTAATTTTACTTAATTACTTTAATTGTTTGATGTACATAGAGTAAAGTTACTAAAATCTATGCAGTTTTGGGATTTTAAGTCCTTTGATAAGTTTTTATAAAAGCTCAAAAGTCATTGAGAAAAGTTAGGTAATTTTGTGATATGATATTTAATTTCGTGATAGTGGTTAGGTAATTTCGTGAGTTCACAATAATATTTAAATTTTTCTTTATTAATTAAGTATAACATCTGGTATAATATAACAAAAAATATCAACACTTGTTTTGAATTCATAACTATTCAATCAGACTTTAAGTTCATAAAATATAAATATAGTCAGGCTTATAAGTTAACAAAATTATAATAATACTTTCATTACTTTATATTTATATATAAAAAAAATATACTTTTAACATAGGTAGCTTAGAAAATAAAATAACAGACCTACAAAAAACTCTTAATATAATAACTATAATATTAACCATACTTATATCTGATTAACTTATTTTTCTAAATCACATTCTTGTTGACAACATGTATCACACATAAATACTTCACCAATGTCCTCATATGTTTGACAACTCTCATGATAAGGTACTAAACAATAGGAACACTGCACCCATTTTTTTCCATTTTTTTTTTAGAAAAGCTTTTAATAAATGCTGGATTCAATATTGTATGAAAAGTTGTCCGATTTGGTTTTTCTCCAGGATTTCCCTCATAAAGTCATTTAAGCTAGTGGCCCAGTTTGACTTAAGTGGCTTGTATATTCCTACATCTAGTGGTTGTAATAAATGACTAGTATGAGCTGGAAATGTAAATAAATATATTTCATTTTCTTTTCCAAGTAATATAACATCCATGTTAATGTGTGATGCATGTGAATCCATGAATAATATCACAGGTCGTTCACTTGGAATAGAATCAATAAAAAATTTAAACCATTCCAAAAATAAGTCACTATTAATCCATCCTTTTGGAGATAATTTTACCATACAGTTTGGTAAACAATCAGCTTTAAGATTATCGTTCCATCTAACGCCTTTGAATATAATTAAAGGTGGAATCCATGATCCATTGGCACATACACATCCTAAAAGTGTATGCGTTTCTCCACGACCAGCATAAGTTCTTTTATAAACATAACGTTTACTAATAGCAGTGACTACTTTATTAGGCTTTACTACATAAGATAGTCCAGTTTCATCACAATTCCAAAGGCGGCCAGGCATATCTTTAATACCTAATTGGATCATTAATGAATCAAGTTTTGAATAAAAATCACTGATCATATGACTGTTAGCCATCGATGCCCTATAAGCAGCAAGATTTTCAGGAACTCTAAGTGTAAGATTATACCTCTTTTTGAAATTCACCCACCACCACTTGCTAGCAGATTCATTATCTTCATTGAAATAAGATCCTCGTCCAGATTCGTATAGAGAAAGATATTATCTTCATTTAACTATATAGTTATATCGGGCTTAAAACAATTTTTAATGTCATTATATTTAATAAAAGAAACATGATTAAAAATGTAAATTCATTTGAGGTGAAAACGTTAAGAAAATGTGTAACTGCGATAAGGAATCATAAGTTATAGGAAGTTAATAAAAAAACAAAAGTTTTACCATTAAATCAAGCATTTAATGGTAAAACTTTTTTTTTCTAGTTTAATATTTAATAAAAATAATTTACTTACCTTAAAACACAAGTCTGGAAATAAATATGTTGGACAAGTACTCCAATCAAATGTGCTGAACGCACGTAAAATAATGCTAAAGAATGTACAAACTGATAGTAAACAATTGACGTATCACACGCACCCAACGACTATTTGTGAATCGACAGTAGTACCCCGGGTACCATTTGACGCAATTTCGATGTTTTTGACTAATAGGTATGTTCGCTACAAATGCCGAAAGAAATAAAAAAAAAAAAAAGGAAAAAGACTTGAGCAATGGTGGTCCGAGGTTTTTGTATTGAACCGATACAACTTACTTACCAAGGTTATTAAAGCTTGTTTGTCAATATTTACTGGACCTATAATAGAAAAATCGTACAGGTAACTTTTTTGAACTGAGAGCTTCAAGTTGTAATTTAAAAGTAACTATTAAACACTATTTATAATATTATTACTAATTTAATTAAATAATTATTATAACATAATTATATTATAGTAGTTCAGGTAAGTCAAAAACGAAGAAAAATTTCTTCAGACTATGTATTTCTTTTTCTTTACTAGTACCATGAATGATGTCATAAACAAGAATTCTTAATGTAGAAACGTTTTTGCAATTCAAACAGCTAAATTTGATTTGCGTTCAAAGAAAAGCAACTCTATAACTCAATACCGTCGTCAAAACTTTTTAAAGTCGCCAATTAATAAGAAATTATGCGAAAAAATGATACTTTTGAAAAGTGTATACGAAAAGAGACTTGCAATGGTACGACTGGACAGAAAGCGAAATAATGATGCAATAAATTTTGAACCACCGACAAACAAACTGAGAAAAGTTTCAGTCCATAAGCGAAGTGATATACTTAAAAAAAAAGTTTTAAAACAATAAAAAAAGAAATCTCTTTGCTGATAGCTAAAAGAGCAATTTAAAAAATGTAAGTATACAATTTTTTTAAAAAAGAGAAGAGTTTGACACGCATCGCTAATTTTATTTTAAAAGTAGGAGATCATTCGCTCTTTTGCGCTGGAATTTTTATTAAACTTTAATTAAAATGCTTATTAATTTTTGATTTACTCTGGAAGGGAAATCTTTTAATCTTTTTGACTTTGTTTGTTAACTAAATATAGCGCTCCGTAATTTATGGACAACAAATTTACTGTTTATATATACTTGTTACTGTTTCATTTGATGACAGTAATAAACAGAAAAAAATTTATAAATTGTATTTTTGAAAACTATTTAATTATCCGGAAAATACAAAAAATTTAAAAAATATCCGGAATTCCGGAAATATCCGGAAAAAGATAATTCCTGTATCATGTAAAAGAATTAAATATTATATATTTCTTTTTTTAAAATAAACTTTGCATTGCAAAATATATAGACAATCCCTAATTGAATGTTTAAACACTTGTGAAAACAACTTTGAAAAAGATATGAAATATATATTACAAGAATAACGAAATTTATCTTCTTCATCAGGTTTTGAAAAGTTACTCTTGAAATTATATTATAAAGAAAAAAATAAAGTTGCTTTAACATCCAAAACTTAACTGAGCTGCACATTTGTTTGAAATTAATTTAGCGGTCAGGAAGATATTTGAGAGACTTTAATAATTTTTAAACTAACTTTAATAGATAGTTTTGATTAAACTTGCCAAATAAAAAAGTAATATTTAAACTAAACTATTGTAAATATGGTAAAACTATTTAATGTCTTTATTGTAGAATAAGCATCATTACCTTTTAAAGAAACAAAAGGTAATAATGTTGGAGTATGAATTAAAGTTTTCGCCAGATATATTACTTAAATACACATAATAATACAAGAGAATACACATAAAAAATACACATAATAATACAAAAGAAAAATTTAATTTTTTTAAACTAAATCATTATATTTAAGAAGAAGACAACATAGCTGTTGTAAATATAAATTAAAATCTTTGAAATTATATTATTACTGTTTAAAAATATACCATCTATAATTTTAACACTATATTCGTAAATTAAAAAAAGAAAATAACTAAATTCTTATTTAAAATTACTTGCAAATAACAAGTTCCGCATCTAAACTTTGTCAATAGAGTTCTTTAAAATAGCCATCTCTAGATTAAATTTTGTCTTGAGTAAAAAGGACAAAATCTAATCTAAAAAAAAATCTTTATGAATAAAATCTTTTAATATTGTAAACAAATACTAAACAATCATATACTTAAGAAATAAAAATTATAACTTTTATGCCAACTTAAAAGTGACTTAAACTACTCTATTATTTACAGTATTATTATAAGCACATTGTATATTATTAGTAACATTATTATAAGCATATAAAATATTATTAATAATATTATCATAAGCATATAGTATGTTATTAATAACATTATTATAAGCTGGTTAAATTTGTAATGTTTTAGGTGAAATTTTAAGTAGAAGTTTACTTAAACAACTTAGTCTAAGTTGTCTAAATTTCTAAGTCAAATGTATTATCGGTTCAAAATTTATTTAAATGTCAATAGTACTATCATTTTCGGTGCCATTTCGCCGCAAATTTCCCATACTTAAGCCCTATACTTTTTGTCAAAATATCACCCGTTTTTTCACTACAAAAAGTTTAATAACTTTTGATCCGCTTAACTTCAAAGGTCAAATGACCCCTCATTTTTTAATTCAAACCAAGCTCTATACAATGGCATTAATTATATATAAATATTTAAATTATAAAAAAATCGTTTGGACTTAGATTCTAGCTATCTAGTATCAAAGTGGTTTAAATAAACTTTTACTCAATTGTTGAGTAGAAATCAATATAAATCACTTTGATTCAAGCCAGCTTATACCTTTTAGGTATATCACAAATTGATTTGTAAAGTTGGATAAACTTCAAAATTGATTGTACTAAAAAATATCTATACACATTTTAGTTAATTGCTTTTTTTCGTGTAAATTTTGTAAATAAAAATTTAATAAAAGAATTTTAAAACTTTAAATACACGTGTATTTATATAGGCTACTGATATATATTAGATTTCCATAAATTTACTTCTCAAAAATACAATTTTGTTTTAATACCAATATTTTACTTCACTCAAAAAACAAATTTTTGTCTGCCCATTTAACTTTGAACGAAAATTATTTTGAGCCGGCTGACGACGTAACAACTTAATAAAAAAAAAAAAATTATTCAAGTTACAAAACCGAACACGAAGTTGCAAAAAAGTTGCAATAACGAACAAGAGATGCTTTACCGAACAAGCGCGTTGCGATACAGAACATTCTAGTTGCATTACCGCACATCCATATGATCATCATCATCATCATCATCATCATCATTAGACGAATTTCTGTATAAAAACTCTACATTTTTACGGAAAGTTCCTATTTCACAACGGTTGACGATAACGTTATAGTTTTTGTATCAATAGCTCAGAAATTTTTTAGATAACATTCTCAGCATCAAAATAAATTGAAAATAGAAGAATTTTTGAAGATAGCGCACAAAAAGTGATACTTGTGTCGCGTTTCTATATTTGTCGTTATCAAGTTTAAATTTACTATGAATCAGTTTAATTTTTATTTAAGTATGTGGCTAACACTAATCTTAAAAAATAGGAAAGTAATTTACTCGCTTCACTAACACAAATATCCGCTGTTTTTGAAAAAAGAAAAAAAATATTTGGCACTTTTTCTACTGTGTATTTGTTACTAATTTGACTAGAAACTGTTTAGTTGCAAAAATTTCTCCGTTTTAAGTTAATGCAAATGTTTACACGCTTTTGCAAAATACATTACAAATGTTTTATTTTGTAAAACATATTTTTTCCGAAATTTTTTTGTGTCTTCTTTAATCCTATGATGTTATTATGTCAAAGAATGGTAAAGAAACACTGCAACAAAGTCAAGTTTGTATACAAATTTTCAAAAAAGAAACAAATAACGACAAATTATTTACTTTTTTGACAAATTCAATTGATTAAACATTCTTTATATAAAATTTAATATTGCTTCGATTAAAATTTCGAAAAAAACAATTATTTCACACATGCAAAGTTACATAGGACTAAGTGATATATCCTCTTTATTATCACTGGTATAGATTCTCTACAAAAATGTCGTGTTTCTACACCAAAACTTTTTACATGAAATATTTCTAGTATAATATTCGAATAAAAAGGTTTTGTGTAATCTAGTAAATAAAAATTTTTTTTTTCTTGATTTTAATGTGTTCTTCGCAAATTAAATAAATGAACTTTATCGTTTCATTGTAATTCAAGGTAAGCGGCGTTGATTAAATTTAGGCATCGTCATCATCTGTATAGAAATCATACTCGCAAGTATTATTTCTATACAAAAAAAGTCCTGTTTGCTCACTATATTCATCGTATTGCAGTAATAGTTTTACTCTTTATGTTGATTTTTTTTTCTATTACAAAATAAAAAGTATCTTTTATCAATTCATAAAATCTTTCGCCTATTTCACTGCAAATTGATTCAACAGCATTATAAATTAATTTACGATTCTCATCACTTGTATAGAATTCCTACCTTCTAACCCATACGTATGCACACAGATTTTTCCTGAGTTTTAAAATCAACTGGTTTTGTTTATTCACAAACAATTTCAAGTATAAGAAAGTATAAAACTGTTAAAGACAAAAAATACTCAATACAATATTGAAACAAATAATTATTTTATATGCGATATAATAAAAAAAGGTGTAAAATCCATTCGTTTCACATAAACTATCAACTAAATCTATGGCTTAATTGAAAGTTTATAATTATAGCTGAAGTGAAAGCGTTAAAGTCAGGTCAGATTATCCTGCTTCTGGTAACATGTAACCTAGTACAACCTGCTTTATATCTTACTGCCGCGCAGTACACTTTTTTAGGCAAAGACTAGGAGAAGCCAACTCCGACTTAAAACAACCCCTGCCTAGGGAATCTTGGTTGAGTAAAAGGTAGAGATGGTGTCTCGATAAAAATACTTATCTTGGGCAGATGTTAAACGCATCCAGCTACTGTCTTGTAGAAGGTCTCCAAGGCAAAGACTTAAGGGGTAAACAGGTTCTATCTGTCTGACATTCCTTCTTTATCTATTAGGCTGACGCAAATATATTTATAATACATTGTTTCCAGTTTAGGACGTTAAATGCTAGATTTTCTTGACTCAATGAATAAATTTTTTTTGTGCTTCTGTTTTATGACAAGCAACTCATTCTATTATCTCTTAATACAGCTCTAAAACTCAGTTTTATGGTTCTGAGGCCGGCTCGTAGTCAGGTTTTACAAACTCAGTGGTAGGTCTCACAGTGACTGATTCCATCAACAGCTGTAAAATATTAGAGTATTAACAAAGTCAAGTTACGCATGGATGGTGTCCCTGTTCGTACTTTTGGTGTGCATTTTCTTTTTTTTAGTTTATATTTCGCTGTTAAAATAAATTACAGACGAGTTTTGCATGGTAACTATCAGTAAATAAAATACTTTAAAACAGACCGGGACTCAAAGAAGATATGGGTGATGCAATATCACCTCAATCTTTTCATAGAGCCCCTTAATATATTAAAATTTTGTGATATAGAATTAAAAATATAAAAGTAATATAATAAAAAAAAATTGAAATTAAACTAAACATATAGTCAGAAAGCAAATTATTTTTACAACTACAATAATATTTTTAAATAATTATATTTTTAAAGCTAGGTATTCAAAAATTAGAAATATATACAAACGGGTCAGGTAACAACATCCGCTTTTGCTATGTCATTATTTTTGCAACAACATCTGAATAACATTCCAAATTTCATTGATGTATAATAACATATGTCTAACAACATCCGAAATTTCATTGATTTATAATAACAACTGTGCAACTACATCTGCAGATTTCTCGGATGTAACTACATCCAAAAAAAATATATTCTTATAATGGATTATTTTAACCAGATGAAGTTACACATCTGATTTTTTTTGGATGTACATACATCCGCCAAAAAAAAATTATTAAAATGGATTATTTTAGGCATAATTTTTTTTTTTTTTCAAATTTAATTTTTTGATAGACTTCCTGCCCAAACCAAACTCTCAGTTGATGAGTCAGGCTATTTGTCGGTCGATGTAGCAGCACTTATATAATATAACAATTCTATATGAAGCTTATATATGTAATTACATCCGGGAATTTTTTTTTTAATAATACATTGATTTAATCAGATGTAGTTACAAATCTGATTTTTTCGGATGTAACTATATCCGGGAAAAAAAATATTCAAAAATGCATTATTCTAACCAGATGTATTTACTCATCTGATTTTTTTCGGATGTAAATACGTCCGGAAATTTATTTTATTTAATAAGGCATTATTTTAGGCGGATGTAGTTGCTCATTGAGAAAAACTCCCGGATGTAGTTACATCTTTCTAAAGATATTATTAGACGTCAATGAAATATCGGATGTTGTTGGGCAAATATTAATTCAGTAAAGAAAAAAAGCGGATGATCTTGAACAAAAATGTGCGAATGTTATTTCACTACTCCACGAATGTTGTTGGACATATGTAGTAACCTTTTCCCCATACAAGCATATACAGAAAGATTAAAAAATTTTACATTAAAAGGCATATATATCATTAGTAACTACTAAGAACAATAAGTAAAATCCATTTGAATAAATTTACAAAAGGGTTTCGTTTTTATTACGCAAAATTCAAAACGTGTTTTTTTTGCTTGAAACTTAAATGATTTTAATGATTTTACCATATTTGCACTAATTTTTAAAAAGAATTCCATTACTTAAGTCCACGATATGCTATTAAATATTTTGTATATTTATTTAATTTCGTTAGCAATTTGAAGGAATATAATTGATTTGTTCTTAAAAAAATACTTTTCACTTACATTTTTCCCAAATCTACAAATGAAATTAGCTAGAGTTAGATTATTATTATAATTTTACATGAAAATTAGGTGCTGATAAAAATATATTTCGTCTCCATCCTTCACTTTCATATTTCTCATTAAGGGTTTCATATTTCTCATTAAGGTGCTCCCCTCTTTTTTTTCCGAAAATAATTCTAGAAGCATGTTTTTGCAAACTAAATATTTTTTTTCAAGTTTTATTGGTTGTGTACTAACCCATGTTATATTAGTATAGTTAATAAAACAAAGAATTAAAGAAAAGTATAATAACTTTTGACAAACTCAATTTACATATAGACGAACTCGGTACATCAGACCAATGGTTTTACTAACTTTTGATTGTAGATATTTATTATGCGGAAGCCAAGATAATTTATTAAATATATAATTACTGTTAAAATGTATTCATAAAAACTTTATAAAATCTTGTTTTTTGAAAATAGGGCTGGTAATTTAAGGGAAAGATTTTCTTCTTGCATTTTTTCATGAAACAAGGTATACTTTGCTTTTTCAACGTTTAGTGAGAGTTTATTCGTTATAAACCAATCATTTATCTTACTTAATTCAAAATTCATCCCTGCATTAAGTTGTTTGATACTATTGTTAAAAACAAAACAGGTTTTTATCATCTGCAAACATACTTGGGTTTAACTTTACTAATGCATTAACTAAGTCATTTATGTATCTATCCTTGCAGACTCCACACGTGATTTTAAGTATTCCGCATTTTTGATTTAGAACATATTGTTTTTTTGTTAGAGAGGTAACTTTCAATCCAATAATTAGATAAGTAGACCTTAATAATTACTCCATAATACTTTTCTAACAAAATAAGTTTTTTATACTTTTCTTACAAAATAAAATGATCGACAGTGTCAAAAGCTTTTAAGAGAGCTATAAATATAACTGAAGTAAGTTTATTTTTGCTAATACCATTATTTATTTGATCAACTAATTCAATACAATCATGTTCAGTTGAATAATTTTTCTGAAACCTTAATTGATTTGAATAAAAGAATTGTTTTTAGTAAAATGATCTAAAATTCTTTTGTAAATTAGAGGTTCGAATATTTTTGAAAATACAGAAACCACTGATGAAGGCCTGTAGTTGAAAAGATTAGAATGATCATCATTTTTGGAAATACTTTTGCTAATTTAATACACTAGGAAATACTTCTTGATCGAAACAAAGTTTTACTATATAAAATAACAGTTTACTAATACTTTTTCTTTTTGCAATAAATACATTACTGGGTATATCATCAAATTCCGGTGATTTATTCTTTTTTAATGACGAAAAAGCCGTTTTAAATATTTTTAACGTTAAGTTAAAATCATGCAATAATTCGTCATGTGATGGTTTTAGATTTTAAAAGAATTATAAGTTGGTGACAAGTTAGTGTAACTTTGTTAACTAGATGAAGTGCGGCATTTTTAAAATATTTATTAACCACTTCAGATATTTGTTTAGGACAAAATACATCAGTAATTTGATAGTGGCTTTTTTTGGTATATTATGATTTGGTATAATATTGATTCTTTTAGGTATGAATAAAGTACCAAAAACTATAAAACACAAAAAACCATCGTTATCACTAAATTCTCTAAACCTATCATTCACTAATATTTATGGTCTTCGAAGGAAATTTTCTTCTGTTGAGTCTTATCTCTTGCAAAGTTCACCAGACCAACTTGCTCTTTGTGAGACTAATTTGAGTTCGGCTTTCTCATCCCGTGATTTTTTTTTTAAGTAAAGAGTTTTGTCATATATTAAAATTTACAATGAAATAAACCGTGTTAATAAGAGAAGACATAAATTGTCTTATCATCAAGCCCCATCATAAAATTTACACTAAAAAAAATCGTCAGTTAATATAAAAAATGAAGAGTATCTAAGTACATAACAAGAATTTTAATTACGTTATTTACAATATAACTAACAACATAATATAAATATTAGTGTTGAAATATAACGCATTATATCAAAGATTAACAATAATTTAAAAGTATCAAAATTTTTTAACAAAAAATTAAATTAGATTAAAATTGCAATAAAAGAGAAGTAGTGTCAATAACTATTTTTTTAGATAATTTATATTATTTGTGTATTATTTTTAAAAGAGATATTTTAAATCAAAGTCTTTTTGTAATAAGAGATTCTTAGATTCTTTTCTAAATTTTTCCTAACAGATGTGTTGAACATTATTATTTTTTGTGATAAATTTTGAAAAATGTTTCCATAGAAACGGTCTGCGGTATTGGATTTTGTAAGAATTTAGTTTTGAATTAGTTTTTGGAACAATAAAGTTGTTAATTGAAAATTTAGTAGGATACTTGTGCGAGATTTCACTAAAGTAAGACTAAAATACAATAGGAGAGAATGTTTTAGTTTTAAACATGAATGCTTAGTTTTAAACATGAATTGTAGAACTTGGTGTATATTAAGTTTATAGACACTTAGGGCACCGAGCTTCCTTAAAAGAGGTTCGCATTGAAAAGTTCTGTGGGCACCAAATATAATCTTGGATGCATGTTTTTGCTTACTACACTAGTCGACTATCTTACAGACAACTTATGAGTCTTATAGGATCGCATATAATCTTTAACTATCCTACAGGATATCTTATAGGATTTGTAAGATTTTATTTGTCTTTCAAATCCTATAGGACCACAAGAAATCCTGTGATTACCCATAGGGTATCTTAAAGGATTCGTAAGATTTTATTTGTCTTGCAAATCCTATAAGATCATAAGAAATCCTGTGATTATCCTGTAGGGTATCATAAAGGATTCGTAAGATTTTCAATTTTTTTAATTTATTTTGAAAAATGAAAAACTTATCGGTAGTGGGTTTCGTAACCCGGATCACTAGACCATTAGTGCCTTACCACCTGCGCTACACAACATTATAAGTATGGAAATAAATAAAAATATATTATAATTACAAAATAATTAAAAACTATTTTTATTGAATGTATATAAATAAAAGTGTTGTAAAAAAATTAAATAATAACAAATAATTATATATATATATATAAAATGCCGCCAAGAAATATTTCGCCGCACGGGACAGCAACATGATTGGCGTTCTTAATTATCAAAATTCTCCTATATTATCGGTAAAGGACCTTTGTTCCAAGGTACCTTCATTCTATTTGGTGCCCCTTAAAAATGTGCCGCCCGGGACAATCTGTCCCTTACGTTAAAATTAAATTATTACCGAAAAAATCTAGTTGAATTAAAAATTTGTCTCGCAATCAGAGTGTACATTGAATTGCGTGACTTTCTGAGTAAATTGAGTCGTAGAGTGACGTGATTTGAATCATTAGGCATTATGAATTGCGGGAAAATAAATATCACTCAAGTGCTATTTATTGTAGGATTTGTAAGATAAGTCGTCTAGGGTAAGTTTTTTCAACTTACCATAGTTAGTACTACCTCATACAATATTGCAGTAAGAGATAAAACTATGAATAAATGAAAAGTATATTTTTTTTAGAGAAGAGGTCCTAAGATATGATTTAGTTTGGTATAATATATAAATATTTCTTGATATTTTATTTTCTGTATATTTTATATGTGGTTTCCATGACAAATTTTCATCTATTATTACTTCTAGAAAATTAACGATTGGTTCCCTTTTAATAAGCATTTTATTGATTAGGAGATTGGGTAATTTTAGAGGAACATCATCACCTTTACTAGGTTTATTTAGTATTTTCTACATTTAAAGAAAGCCTATTGCTTGTAAACCAATCGTTTATTTTAAATAGTTCTTCATTAAATATATTAAAGAGAGCTTTTATATCTTTGTTGGAATAAAAAAGATTGCAGTCATTTGCAAATAATATAACATTTAAAATATTTGATGCTAAGTATAAATCATTTATATACAATAAAAATAATAATGGCCCTAAGATTGAACCTTAGGGCGCACCACATGTAGTATGTTTTTCTTTTTCTTTTTATTATAAATAATAGATTGTGACCTGTTCGATAGTTAGTCTTCAAACCAAAGTAAATTTTTATTCTTTATTTCATATAGTTCTAGTTTTTTTATAAGTATTTTATGGTTAACAGTGTCAAAGGCTTTTGACAGATCAATAAAAACTCCAAGAGTAAAATAGTCATTATTAAATGCATCCGATACATGATTTACTAGTTTGATTACAGCACGGTTTGTTAAATTATCTTTTTGAAATCCAAATTGTTTTTTGTACAGCAAACTGTTTAACATCAAATAGTTGTAAAGTCTGTTGTACATAATTCGTTCCAATAATTTTGAGAAGCAGGGTAAAACGGAAATAGGTCTGTAGTTGTTAATATTAGTTTCGACACCAGATTTAAAAATGGGAGTGATTATGGCAATTTAAAGTTTTTTCGGCACAACACCTAGCTTTAATGAAAGATCAAAAATATGAAATAGTGACGGTTCAATGATATCGAAGACTGACTTAACAACATTCACACTAATTTTGTCAATGCCCGCACTTTTATTACTTTTAAAGCTGTTGAAAGCATTCCTTATTTCGCTTAGATTTAAATTAGATTCTTCCATAATAGAATCACATGATTTAATGCGATCTTAGTGTTAATGGTTATCTTTCTTTAATTTGTAAAATAGTCACATACTTGGCATAGACATTTACATTTGCGAAAATTCACCCATTTGTTGGGAAACTATGTTTGAAACTACCGACTATTCTTTTATGTGCTTTCGTTTAGCACTACTTCATTCTATCGCCTTTTCCTTTGTTTTATACCGCTCTCCTTAATCTGAAGACTGCGCTTTTTTTAAATGTTATTTGTAATCAAATTGATTAAGCCCTCTCATATTTGTCATCAATCAATATTGTTGTTGTTAGTGACTTTAATACTAATCACACTCAATGGTTTGGGTCTAGTGTGAGTGACTCTGCAGGCGTTAAGGCGTACAACTTTTGCTTGTCTTAATCTCTAACACAAATAGTCAACTTTTCAACACGTTTTCTCGACAACCCGAATCATTTTCCTTCTCTACTTAACTTATGTATTGTTTCTGATCCTAGTAGGTACTCAGTTTCTTCACATTTGTCCTTGGTGCTTCTGATGAAATATTATCCCATTCTTCTTAATTTTCAATTGAAACCATTACTTCCATATCTATTAGCAAAACTATTCTCTAGAAAATAGACGTCTGTTTACTATTGCTAGAAACCATTGTAAAAAGTTTTTGTATTACGCCAAATCCCGCTATTCTTAAGTTATGAAATCTCGTATTTCATTATAAAAATTAGACTCTCGTGATTTATGGAGAACCTATAACAGCATCAATAATGAAGGAGTTAAGATTTTGTTACCTTCCTGAAGACAAAGTTAAATTGTTTGCTAAAACTTTTTCATCAATATCGTCTGTCAATTCCACTAGTCGCATTCTAATTGATATAGCCGACAAATAGGTTGATCCACTGCTTGATATTCGTATCACTCCAGTTTCTGTGTCTTTAGTATTTTTCTGCTTAGACTTTTCTACAGCTTGTGATCCGGACAAAATAACTGTTATAGCCTTGCAGTGCTCTCTGGAGCTGTCTTCTAAACTTTCAAAACTATTTAATAAGTGGTTATTAGATTCTTGTTTTCCAGCATGCATCTGCTATCTCTATTTTCAAAAATTCTGGAGAGCTATCCAAAACTTCTATTCGTCTAGGTTTTTTCCTCGAACACCGATGGTCTAAAGTTTAAAGAACAAATGAAGAACAACGCATTAGTGATGCAAAGTGTGAAGTAAGATAGTCTGCATGGAGGGACGCTGTCATTAATGCAGTTAGGATGTTAACATTTCCATAGAGAAGAGGTCAAGTGGTATATTATTATGGCGCCTGAGTTTGTTACGGTGCCAAAACAAAAAATAAAAACAATAAAGCAAGCTAAAAAAAGTCAGGTAAACCATTTCCTTGTATGCTATCTTAGCAGCGAAGACAGGGCGACATATATTTTTGCCCAGGGTTTGCCTCGGCTGATGACGAGAACTTGTGACATTATATGATATAAAACGATGATATTACATGTTAAAACATGTGAGAAAAGCATTATTCAAAATTGAACAAAAACAAATGTTAACCTAAGAAGTTGTTCTTAAAAAGCTATTAATTAAAGACTTAGGCCATATAAAGACAGCGTTAATATGCAAAATTTAGATTTTTTTGCTAAAAAAATGCTAATAACAGAGACTTTGAAAGTAAAAAAAATCTTTAAAAGTGTTTTTGCCAATTTTCAATTTTAATAATAACTTATAAACGTAATATCTTATTGGCTAATGATTTGTGCCTTAAATTTCTAGGAATTCCTCAGTATGCTTCAGAAATTTAGTTAACAGTTTGGATTTTAAATATATTTGTAAAATTTTTTAATAAGAAATTAGTTTATATGTCAAATCACCTATTAGCTCAAGAATTAGTTCATTAACTCTTGATTAAATTTAAAATATGCCCTTAAACTAAAAAATCATTTAAGCCACTAAGTCTGACAGGAAAATATTTTAGCAAATTCAATTTTAAATGCTTTTTCCACCATTATATATGTAAAAAACTAACTTAAATAATAATCAAAATAGTTTTTTACATCTATAATGGTGGAAAAAGCGTTTAAAATTGAATTTGCTAAAATATTTTCCTGTCAGACTTAGTGGCTTAAATAGTTTTTTAGTTTAAAAGCATATTTTAAATTTAATAGTATTTCAACAGAAATATACAAGTTTTTTATTTGTTTATATTTTATATTAAAAAGTGCATTTTTGTAGAGTACTACCTTAAATCAACTAATGATTTTCTAAACTTTATCTAAACTAATAAAACTAAATCTCCTTTAAAAATCATCAATTTGTTTAAATTTTAAAAAAAAACTAAAAGAAAATCAAAACAGAAACAAATTGTTTAGAATAAATTCAAAAACTTCAAACTTTAAAATAAAAGTAAAACTTTCAAAATAAGGCGTAGAAGATTGTATATAATTCTATATAAAATATATTTACAATTTTAAATTTACATAAGTAACATATTTACATATCTATATATATTATCTATTTTCTATAAATAAAAAAGTTCAATACAACTTTTTCTTGACATTAACAAATAAAATTGTCTCTGGGTCAAATCGAAAGAGTTGTTTTTATTTTTGATGTTATATTGCAAAATTGATTCACCATTGTGTCTTAAAACAGCCAGAAATTAGACAACTTTTAAGCTACCACACTACCATACTTTATTGACTACATACAAATTGCATTTCAAAATCAATACACAAGTATACATGACTTATTAAAGACTTATCAAGTTCCTACATCAGAAATTGATTGTATTTCAACGCAACAAAAGCTATATAACAGGCATATTAGCCATTTTGGTTTCATTTTTTTCTTTTCCCTTTTTTTAATATGTATAAGCTATTATTGGAAACCAAATCCTTTGATAGTTTTTATTTTTTAATAAAAGATAAATTAACATGTTGACGATTTAATAACTGGATTTGATAGAGATAAAACTTTTCTCAATTAAATTTAAAACAGCAAATTCACTAATCAGTTCTGCAATCTGTTTGGATGGAACAAATAGTCTATAACATTTTTCATTTTTCTCTCATTATAACATAATGAGAGAAAAATGAAGAAAAATTCAGACAAATGAAATATTTTACATATTATATGTAACAAAAAAAATTTGGTATTTTTTCAATCTAAATATATTCTTGAAAAATCTTTTTACAATTTCATAAAAGATTTTTTTTTCCAAAAGTTTATATGATCCTTAAATAAAGAACGCCATGATAAATTTCTTTCTGATTTTAAGACTTCTTTTAAACTTGCAAGAAATCTTCTCCCACTCATTTGCCTATATTTTGAGAAAATACAGTCATTACACAATCGTATCCATCATTTGAAAGCTTCTTAACAAACAATGCTTGAGCTCGTAAGGGAGTTTTGAGTTGTAAGGGTCAATAGAGATAAAAAAGACCACTGATCAATCCAATCAATGAAAGATTAGTAAAATGTCATTTTCTTCTCTTGTAATACAATAGCATTGCCAATAATATTAGTTGAAAATCTTTGTTTAGAATTAGCAATTGTCCACCAAGTGTTAAAAATATGAAGCATTTTTTCAATCAGAATTGCTTTTGAAACTGCAATACACGGGTTTATAGTCTCAGTTTTGTTCCATAAATTATTACAAAAGTGTTTAGTAAGATAAATATTTTGATATTAAGTCAGTGATAAACTTGACTAGGAAAGATATTTAACGTTAAAAAATTTTTTTATATCAAAGATTTATTCAATATTTCATACTTTGCCCTACCCCGTCCCCTCCTCCCTTAGGACTTTACTTTTAAAAATTTTTCTTAGATCTACTCAAACTCGAGAAACTTTTCTAAACAATTTTGAGGTAATTTACAATATATCATGGGCTTCAATATAAATTAAATTTTTTTTCTTTCAAAAATTACTTTTCCTCGATCAGGGAGATGCAGGGGTCATTTTTCAAGGGTATTCCTGCCTCTGTAATCTGAATGCCGTGATTATTAGCAAAAAAGTATAATTTCAATGAATATTAGCAAAATAATATTTCCAACTATTTTCTTGTCAAAAATCTATTAGGAATGCAACAAATTTTTCATCTCTACTGACACACACAAAACATGAACAAATCTCGAATTACAAATTCAGACAAATGAAATGCCACAAAAAACATTTTACATATTATATGTAACAAAAAAAATTTTGTATTTTTTCAATCTAAATATATTCTTGAAAAATCTTTTTACAATTTCGTTGAACTGTATGCAACAACCATAGCACTTAGCTTTTCACCGTGATGAATGTTTTTCTCAGATACACGTTTTTCTCAGACACAACGAACCTTTTTAGTGTCTTGTTTAAGTTTTTAGCACTATGTTTGTTCTTATGTAATACCAAAGGGGTTCTTCTGCCTATCGAGATATTCCTTGAGTTGGAACTTGATTATGTGAAACTTCCATCCAAGTAAAATCTTCATTGTGAATACATCATATACATATACGTTTAATTGAAGCATGGACTCCACAAACTTGTCTATTTTTTTCTTTGTTGGATATATCGAGTTTCATTCCAAAACAGCATTCAGCTAAAAAATCAAACAAAAGTTAACCAAATATTAACTTGCTAAAAATAATAGTATTATTATATCGTGTCTTCTATTTTTATGGTAGATCAATAGTCCCCTACTTGTACTAATTGCATTAAAATCATTCTAAGAAGTGTTAAAAAATAAATAAATAAAAAAGCAATGAAGCACCTTCTTTAAACCTCAGGATATCAATACATTCCAGATTTTTAATTGGAGAATGAAGTATCATTTTGTAACTTTATTGATTTTAAAACTTTGGTTAATGATTTTAAAACTTTTAAAACTGATTAATGATTTTAAAATTTTGGACAGTTAGGTCCATCAAAACAACCACCATTAGAGCCATGCCTGATAACCGCTTTTTTTCCAAGAAATTCCTTCAGATTTTTATCAGTGAAGAGAAGATCAATAATTTTTCTAACATGGTGTTCATAAATATGATATTTAGGGGGTGGAATTATGTTGATAAATTCCTCAGTCAATTTCTCAGCCAACAGACAAGGGTTAGTAACATTTTTATTATATTGCATCTGTATACGTGGTTTGTTATCAAATTGGTATTTTTCAAATTCATCTGCTAGTGATCCGAAAGTCCTTTAAATTCCTTTTTCATCTATCGGCCCATCAAAATAGCAACACTAGTATTTTCCACCATGGATCCTTTATTATAGAAAATAAATTAAACGGTTGCTTTTTTAAAATATAAAATATAAATGATATAAGGTACTTACTGATAATCCAATGATGATGCTGATCAATTTGAGGTCAGAAGCGAAAGTAAAACTTCAATTGGTTGAAGGAGTTGGAAAAGTGTTTTCAGATTGTGATGATTCTCTTCCATGTTTCAAACTATACCTAAGATAATCACTTCATTGATTGTGATGATTCTCTTCTATTTTTCGAACAATACCTAAGTTAATCACTTCATTGATTGTGATGATTCTCTTCTACGTTTCGAACAATACCTAAGTTAATCACTTCATTGACTCTGGTGTACTTCTGGTATTACGGTTAAAAATCTAATACTTATGGGTCAAACACTTTCATAACAATCTTTAGAGATCCCTGCCCTCCTTTAATACCAACACGTACAACAGAATTAAAAATATCAATGAATCAATGAATCATTATTCTCAAAAGATAGACATTTTTTGTCTTTATCGACACAACAGAAACATATCCATCTCCTATTTTCTGAATTAGATCTTGCTTTTTGCAGACTCATTTAGTACAAAAACGTTTTTATTTAGTATTTTCTGTATAGGTTATTTAAATTTTATTAATCAATACTCTAACAAAGTGTTTAATTTAAACAAATTATCAGACGGTTGACGCAATTTATTGAGACTAATTTGTCTAAATTGTTGTGTTTATGCCATTAGTTTGATATTAGGTCATTTTTAATAGGTCTCTAAATAAAATTAACTTTAATTTCAAGCACAAACCACGCGATTTGCAAACAAGAGTAGAAATGCTCTTGAAAAATGCTCACTATATCCCCCTGTTTGAGGGAAAGGAGTTTTTGAAAAAAAAAAATATATATTTTGAAACCCATCATAAACTGTAATTAGGTTTCAAAAAAAGGATTAATCTAAGAGTTGACGGAGTTAAAAAAGATATTAAAGAAAGCTGGTTGGAAAGTGAACTAAAAGTAAAAACAATATTTGATGAGTACTTGGGTATAAAAAATGTAAAAATAACAAAAGCGCATAGATCTGATAAGAAAGGTATAAAAGAGCACAATTGTTTTCAAGTATTGGGCTTTAAAGATAGACAGACAATTTTAAAAAACTCTTCAAAGTTGAAAGGAAAAAACATTTTTATTAAAGAAGATTTTAGCTCGGAGACGAATCGAATTAGAAAGGATTTACGAGAGAAAATGAAAATCGAAAGTCAGTCGAGTAAATTTGAGCATATTTCCTACAAGTGTCCACTGGGTATCTAAACGGAAAATTATAAAATACCTTAAAAAAAAGCAATAAAACAAAAACGAAATTACAAGAGTAACGTAAATTTATTTGAGAAGCTTTAAAAAACCGCCAAATAAACTACTTAAATTCTACTTAAAAAGTGTTTCCAGAAAAACATGGCATTTATTAAACGGAATAATTGGTAAACCAAAAATTAAAAAACCATGCTTTCCTAAATGTATAAAAATCAATGACAAACCAATTGATAATGAAAACGACATTGCAAATGAGTTTAACAACTTCTTTGTTAATATAGGATCTAAACCTGCATTTCAAATTCCTCATGTAAATAATCCTTTTTATAAATATTAAAGTCGTAATAGAATGAACTAAATAATAAAAAACTAACCATGTTAGATATTGACGAGGCTTTTAAAAGCCTAAAAAGAAACAAGGTAACTGGAATTGACAATGTATATAGCAACATAATGATTAACTGATACCATGGCTTAAAATTCTTTTATTCAAAGTTTTTGAGTACTCTCTAAACGAAAGTAGCCTGAAAAACTAAAAACTGCTATAGTAAAACCTATATAAACCATATTTAAATCAGAAGATGCTTTTAAAATAGATAATTTAGACCTACATCAATACTTTCAACATTCTCTAAAGTTCTTAAGAGAATTATGCTCAATAAGTTACATACTTTTTTTAAAGAAAACAATTTTATTTATTTCAAGGAGTTTGGTTTTCAAAAAAATACATCAACTGAACACGTAATCCTTCACTTGCAAGTGAAAGATTGCGTGTTCAGTTGATGTATTTTTATTTAGTTGATGTATATTTATTCAATTGATGTATTTTTATTTCTTCAACCATGGTTGAAGAAATAAAAAACTCCTACTTATGGAAAAGTTACATTAGGCGTTTTTGTAGATATCTCTAAAGCTTTTGATACAGTCAACCACAAAATATTATTTTGTTAAGGGGATGTAATATTCTAACATTCTAAGGCTTAGAATGTTAGAATATCACATCGCCTTAATAAAATATAGTGTTTAGAATGTTAGAATATCAGATCGCCTTCAAAAAATTAAGAAATGTACTATAATATGTTGAGAATATCACATCACCTATGTATTTTGTTAAAAAATAACAAATTAAATTGTGCTTAGAATGTTATATCCACTTATAGATATGTAAAATGTTGCATAACATCTTGTAGAAAATATGTAATATATGTAAAAGATTACTAATTTTAGAAAAAAAAAAATTAAATTATAGTACCATGTCTTGAGGACTTTGTATATATCAACATATTTTTAATGAACTTCATAAACGTTTTTGTTGTGTTTTTATTTCATACTATAAACGTTTTTGTATTATTTGGACGCACTCGGTACCCAACTAAGTTTTATTACTTTAAAACGCATCCTCGTTTTCATTATTTCTACTGGTGCGGTGATATTCTAAGGTGCGGTGATATTCTATTATAAACCGCCTTAACAGATAATAATAATTAGCCTCGCGTTAAACTAATCCCCATTTGTTTGATCTACAAGATGGCGTCAGAATAGCAATGTTTACATCGTGACGTCAATAGAACACCATCAGTTCAAAATGACTTATCGCTCACCTCATAATTGGAATAAGTTTTTACTAATTAATTTAAATAATATTAATTTAAATAATATTAATTTAAAAAGCAAAAGTATGAAAAGAGTATTTTAAAGTATAAAAATTTTGTTATTAGTTTTTTCTTAAGTTATTCTCTGCAAACTTTTTAATAATATCTAATTTTTTGTTAAATATAAATATATTTTTAACATGTGTAAATGTTATAAATAAAAAAAAGCGATATTTATAAAAATTTATTTGTAAAAATTTATAAAACTTTATATTTATAAAAATATTTATAAAAATTTATAAAACTTGCATACGTGTTCTGACATTTTAATACCATTATAATGTAACGATTTTATTTACAAATTATATGAATCTGTTTTTATATTTATGAGAATCTAAAGCGGTTCTTGACAAAAAGACCATTTGGTCTTCAGCAAGTGTTCCGCGTTCTTTTTCCAGTGTTAGAATGATTTTACTATTTTTTTTAAACCGCTTTACAATACTTTGTTTTTATTTATATATATTCACTGTTCACGAATCTTTATTATGAAATTAAAAATTTGTAACATTAAGGAACAAAAAATAAATAAAAATAAAAATATTTCCAGAGTGTAATACGTATGTTCTTCATATCAAAGCATAGGTGCTTTTTTAACACGGTTGTCTAAAAAGGGTTCTAACCTCTTTGGAAATGACCCTAAAAATCCCTTGAAAGGGTGATTATATAGATAATAGGAATCACTAAAGAAAAAATTAAAATCTTTTAATTACATCTGCCGGAGAAATTTGCATTTTAAAGTTTTTCGCCTAAACACATCAAAAACCTTTATTAAAAAAAATGTTTCCACAGCCAAAAGTTCAAAAAAAAATTTTTTTTGCTTTAAACTATCCAAGCATTACAAGCTAATATCAATTAGATTCAAAATTATGTTTTGATAATGAATATTTGTATATACATTCCAATACTACTATATCAATATACAATATGGATATCAAACTTCTTTTGATTTTTTAGTAGGATAAAAAATCTAAAGTTGAGCTTAAAAGTTTTATTCTTAAGCATGGCATTATTTTTTTATATGCACATCTTTTTTTCAAAAAAGATGTGCATATACTTTTAAATATATCTATATACACTGAGCTACAAAGTAGCTTAAACCAATACAAATTTAAAAATGTAGATCTTTTGACAAGAATAAGTCATTAGGCACACAAAAATAAGTCATTACGCACACAAAAATAAGTCATTACGCACACAAAAATAAGTCATTACGCACACAAAAATAAGTCATTAGGCACACAAAAATAAGTCATTACGCACACAAAAATAAGTCATTACGCACACAAAAATAAGTCATTACGCACACAAAAATAAGTCATTACACACACAAAAATAAGTCATTACGCACACAAAAATAAGTCATTACGCACACAAAAATAAGTCATTACGCACACAAAAATAAGTCATTACGCACACAAAAATAAGTCATTACGCACACAAAAATAAGTCATTACGCACACAAAAATAAGTCATTACGCACACAAAAATAAGTCATTACGCACACAAAAATAAGTCATTACGCACACAAAAATAAGTCATTACGCACACAAAAATAAGTCATTACGCACACAAAAATAAGTCATTACGCACACAAAAATAAGTCATTACGCACACAAAAATAAGTCATTAGGCACACAAAAATAAGTCATTACGCACACAAAAATAAGTCATTACGCACACAAAAATAAGTCATTACGCACACAAAAATAAGTCATTACACACACAAAATTAAGTCATTACGCACACAAAAATAAGTCATTACGCACACAAAAATAAGTCATTACGCACACAAAAATAAGTCATTACGCACACAAAAATAAGTCATTACGCACACAAAAATAAGTCATTACGCACACAAAAATAAGTCATTACGCACACAAAAATAAGTCATTACGCACACAAAATTAAGTCATTACGCACACAAAAATAAGTCATTACGCACACAAAAATAAGTCATTACGCACACAAAAATAAGTCATTAGGCACACAAAAATAAGTCATTACGCACACAAAAATAAGTCATTACGCACACAAAAATAAGTCATTACGCACACAAAAATAAGTCATTACACACACAAAATTAAGTCATTACGCACACAAAAATAAGTCATTACGCACACAAAAATAAGTCATTACGCACACAAAAATAAGTCATTACGCACACAAAAATAAGTCATTACGCACACAAAAATAAGTCATTACGCACACAAAAATAAGTCATTACGCACACAAAAATAAGTCATTACGCACACAAAAATAAGTCATTACGCACACAAAAATAAGTCATTACGCACACAAAAATAAGTCATTACGCACACAAAAATAAGTCATTACGCACACAAAAAAATACTCTGATTGAGATTTTTCTCTTGAGAGTTTTTAATCAACAAAAATTTAATTTCAAATGTGTTTGCTGATCAATAACACGACTCAGAAGTTTGTCACTACATTCAGGATGAGAAGGTTGTCTTTTGAACCTTTGCCAGTGAATCTTGATTTTTGTATGCATTGTATCAGTGGTTTGCTCACTGAAAACTCCGAGCCCAGTTTCATCTTTTTCAGAAAATTCCTTAATGTGATGAATAATTGCATTTGCTTTGGGAGTAACTGAAATTCCAAGAGCTAAATAAGAATGCTTAAATTCTGAAATATTTCGAACGAATCCTGTCTTTAAGATCTTTCCAAAACAAGCTTTTTTAACAGATTGAAGCTTTCTGAAGCAATCAACAATAGGGATTGCTTGCAATGCACAATGCTTTTGGGCAAGACTCTGAAGAGTGTCAACATTCTTCAACAGTTTGTAACATTCATTTCTATCGAACTTTCCCATATAATATGCTTTCATTTGAAGGTGTAATAGATTCGGACATTCTTGCGCTTGATCCAATATTACAAGAAGTTGCTTGAAAATATGATTGAAGATTCCAAGAAAAAATGAAGTTTTATTTGAGGAATTACATCAAGAATAAGCTCAAATTGCATGTAGGGTTTAATTAATAGAAGATGGATAACATTTGCAAAATTCTTAGCCAACTAAAGTTTTGCACTTGAAGAGAGAAATCCAGCGTAGTTGTTGCATAAAGAACTAAATATTCTTGGTTGGTCAGATTTTGTAAGGTTATTAGATTTGACATCACACCAGCAACATGGGTATTTGCTAGAGCGAGACTGGATACCACATAAATCGTTGGCTACTTTCATGTCACACGAAATTATGTAAGACACATCTTCAAGTTGTATGAGGTCTAAGAATGTCCTAAAATTTTCATATGTTTCAGAAATATCTTCTGCTGCAGCAACAATTAGCTGTTATTTTACACCACCATCCTGGGCAGAAGAACTTGAATGGAGACACAATGAGCCTTGAGTGTAACTTTGCTTGGAATATGTGTTAATTTCGCTGAGGGTAATTTTCAAAAATGAACCACCTCCATCAATTCCAAGTTTTATTAAATGATGTGATGTAAGTCCTCTTACTTAGAGAATGTGGTTGATTAAAGCATTTAAGTTTTTGCAGTGAACAAATTTTCGAAATTGGTTTTTTATTTCTTGGTCCAGTATTACAACATTTGACATCATGAAAAAATCTGCTAATTTTTACCAGAGGTTGTCAAGTTTTTGCTTCACATTTGCCTCTACAGCTCTTTTTTCGATTGAGTCATTAAGAGCTGCTGCAAGTCTTTTCACACCAACATTAAAAAGATTTGTACTGTTTTAAAAATGGACCAATGTTTCAGCAGTAAATAGTTGGTGGTTGTACTTCGGTTAATGTCCTGGCAGAACTTTTTATAATTTTCCTCCACTTGCTTGACTAAGTTTGACAGTAGCTCCAGGAGAGGCATCTTTTTTAGAGATTAAATCAGCTGCTATTTGTTTAGCACACTTATGGTCCTCTTTAGCAAGTTTCTGTATATTTTTTCGCCCTGAACCTGTAGTACAAAAGTGTGGATGTTCTTTCGCAAGTACTGACAAACAAATACTCCATCTTTTTTCAACTGGCTGTGACGATAAAGATTTGAGACTGAAAGCTTTAATATGGCTGACTATATTAAAGAAACATACGTTGAAACTGATTTCAGCGTAGACTTTTTTCTTTGATTTAATTTATCAAGATCAATCTATGAAAAATTTTCTTTGAGCTTTAATTTGGCAAATTATAAACTGAAAAGCCTACAAATTATACACTGAAAAGCACCAAAATACCTTGTAGATGGCTTAATGATAATTGAATTGAAGTTGTACTAGTCTGGTATCTTTCCAATAATAATAACAATATCAAGTCGTTGTA
>NC_061158.1:59019144-59021644 GCF_022113875.1 Hydra vulgaris
ACCGGGTTTAAGTGTAATTCAATCATTTGTTTTTACCGCTCTATTATTTAATTTCTTCACAATTTTACTTACTAAAGTGAATGCTGTTAGTTACTGACCAGCTACTAAAGTGTCTATAGAATGCTGTTAGGTACTTATCAACATTCTGTAATTGGAACGGTTTTACACCATTTTGTATTACTGATGGCGAAAACATAAGCTTAAAAATATTGTATAAAGTATCATTTTTAAAAGGATTTTGAAAAGCCGACTAAGGTTAATTAACTAATTTTTTGCCTACTAGGATATCGTGTTTGCATCCCCTATTTTTAATCCTGTCTCTACACAATCCAAATTTATCTTTATTGTAAGACTAACACAATTAAAACTAGATAAATATTCCAACTAAATCACAAATTTATGCGCGATCTACTTAATTTATTCTTTTCTATTAAAGCAGCTTTTTATTTACTTTTATTATTCTATTTATTAAAGCGTGTTTTTGTTTTTGCATTTAATCGCTGAGGATTCTCACTTTATTTAAATTAATTTTTAAGTTATTTTTTTAATGTTGAGCACACTTTTAAAATTGTTTTTTTTTAATATCATTAGGCTTTTAATTTATTATTATAATACAAAACAACTATCAAAATATATATTTATTTGCATATATATTTTTCAGTTGGCATGCAAAATCGAAATAAATGTCAATATTTTAACTAATGTAAATGCCAACATTTTGTCAAAACCTTTATAAATGAAAACCGTTGGTTTTTAAAAATGACTTTGGCGATTTTTTTTGTTTAATGTCTTTTGAATGGTTGTTCAATATAGAAAATTATAAAAAAATAATTTTAAAAGTAATTAAATTTTCATGTTATTATTTAGATTGTATTTTGGTGGAAAGCTTAACACATCTTTTCATTTTCAAAGTTATTAAAGTATTCTAAAAATGAGTTTGAATAACGAATAAAACGCGCAAATATAGTTGAATATAAAGTCTAAACTCTAAATTTTATTTTTTAAACATATTAAAATCATGTCATCAGAAATTTGCTACCTGGCGTAAAATTCCAAATTCAAGAAATGCTGAAGGCATCTGTAATAGATACTTTTATGTTGTAATATTCTCCGTGGATCCACAACTGCTTTGTGGAATCATATTTTGAATCAACTAGAGAATCAAGCAGTAACTCAAATCCACCAGCGGAAAAAAAAATTGTTTCCGAAAAACGAGCCTTAAATAAATTGTAGCTGCAGATGGTGTTTCAATTAATACAATCACTATCAACAATTTTATTCGCTCATCAATTCAACAAACAAGAATTCATCTTCTTAAAAGCCTTAAAAAGTGATAAAACAAAAAATTGCAGAAACATTTTAAATAGGATATAAATTCAGCTAAATTCATAAATAATACACATTTTTAAGGCACACAAGGTACATTGGTGTCAACCTGCATGAAAGCAAATGTAAGAAAATCTATATACTAGTCTCATTAAGATTTATGGTTCCTGTCCAACTGAAAGTTTATTTCAAAATAAGTATCATTGGAATTCGTTTGGTGTCTGTATGGATAGATATATAGTAGGTTCAACTCAAGATGGTACAGCAATCAACAAGATGCTCATGCATTTAACGGACATTGTTGACCAGTTTTGCTTTATTCATGGAGTCCATCTTGGTATATGCAACACGTTGTGCAAAAAAAAATAAAGATACAAACGTACCAATTCCCAAGGAAATGGACAGTAATTCAGAAGAGGTTGAACATAAAATTAACGATGATAATTTTAGTTTTGAATCAGTAAACAATAAGATTAATGTTGACTACGCTAAAAATTTAATGAATGCACGAAAAGTAGCAAAATTTATAAAAATGTGATCAGTTTGTAACCAAATTTTTCAAAAAAAGTTACTGAGGAGTTTGGCTAAGAAATTGAACTGCTTCTAGATAATCGTCATCGTTAAAATTCACTTTTTTCATAGCTGCGCCTTAAAAACTAAAAAATGTTTATCCAGGATGTTTTTTAAATTAAATGCTCTCGATAAAAAACAATCAACAAGTTAGATTTGGAGCCATTAGCTTCATTACATGCTGCTTTAGAGTCAGCGAAACAAGCAGTGAAATTTCTTAGCAGAGAAGATGCAACGAAAGCAGATAATGCTCTTGAATTCATGCTTGGAAAACTATTTGCTATGAATACAGAAATAGCATCTTTATTGCATTCAAATTAAAAAAAAGCACGTTGATAAAAGAATTAACGGAAATGTTATGCAGTTGTTAAGGTGTGTAATAGATCCTTCAGTTGTTCGATTAAAAAAAAAATTTAATTATGCTGGAAAACTTGTATTTAGGTCTTTTAAATTTACTTCTGATAACTACTAGCTGAAACATCTAGTTTCTCTTTAGGATGAATTAAACGTACGGGAAAAAAAAAAAAATTTTTTTTAAATTTACAATGTTATTCTTTCAATTAACCCACATCAACAGATGTCAAACGCATTTTTTCGAGCTGAA
>NC_061158.1:59024144-59066522 GCF_022113875.1 Hydra vulgaris
AATTAGTTTTCATTATTTTTGAAGTTAAGTTTGTAATACGTTATTAGCATTTATATTGCGGCCGAACTTATAAGATGGTATAGAAAGTTGGGTCAAAGTAGATGTTTTCATCAAAGTAGATGTTTTCATTTTAAATTAAATATTGAGTACTAGTTTTTATTTTTTATTTTTACAATACCAATTATCAAAATAATTTTTTGTTTGTGTCAGGAAAAGAAAAATTGAAAGTTTTTAGTTTATGCGTGATAAATAAATGTTCAAAGCTTAAGTGACCAAACTTAGGCGATTTTACGGTATTAATATTTTTATAATTTAAAATTTTTTTTTGTTTTTCAGAAATTAATTGTTAATTCTAACTTTATGTAATAAATTTGTAAGTATCTATGAAAAAACAAATATCCGCAAAAAACATGTTTACACATTCTTTTAAAACTTAAAATTTACAAAACTTTTTATAGACTTTTTGTTGAAATACTGTTTAAAACATATTTTTTGATATATTTAAAAATATATATAGAGAGAGAGAAAAAGACATTCTATAGTTCAAGTTATTATCACCTTTATAAAAATTTTATTAAAATTCTCACAGATAATATGCTTTAAAAAGTATGAAAACTTAAAAAGTATGAAAACTTAAAAAGTATGAAAACTTAAAAAGTATGAAAACTTAAAAAGTATGAAAACTTAAAAAGTATGAAAACTTAAAAAGTATGAAAACTTAAAAAGTATGAAATTAATTAATTAACAATTAATTAGTATTACATTAAACTGTATTGTATCATTTTCTACCATTTTGATTGTGATACATTATTTGTAAGTAATTGTAATAAAAGAGTTTAAATAATACAAAAAATTTAGTTACTGTGCTAAATGCCCAACATGATCCACATTGCCCTTGATTCTTGACCGGGTTAACGTAACCTTTAGTTCTCCAATCAACCTCGTCGGGTATGTTGACATTACTAGGTGGTAAAAATGTAGATCCTTTTGTAATATTTATAAAACTTTTTGGAAGTTTGAAACATCCACCATAAATCTTTATAAATTCTTCATGAGTCTAAATTTAAATAACAAAATAGGTTGCTATTATTTACTCAAGATACCTCAGAAAGAGAGTATAATTCACGTTTGTATTGTAAATGTTTTATAAATTTGAAAATCATATTTGGAATTGTGAATCAATGGTGCTTAAAATAAAAAGCTACCTAATAATTGAAAATTGTCGTTCAAAAGAATCTTAACTTCCTATTAATTATATTCAAATTTTACTATTATCAGTGCGGTAGAAAATGGATCTTAGGCTCTGAGATCAAGATTTATACAAAGTAAAAATTGTTTCTAAATAAATGGAACTGAAACTTGGGCACGACTACGACTAGTGGTGTTAATTTAACAACAATTTTCATATTCTTTTTATGTAATTATTAGATAAACTATTAAATAATCCCAATAGACACAGGAACATATTGCAAACGTTTGATATAGTTTTGATAGAATTTTTTTTATTATTCGATGTTTAATTTTGCGGGACCTTTGAAAAACGTTTAAAAAACGTTTCTTAAAAACTGTAAATGCCTCACAGCGCGTTTGTAACATTACACAAAAATTAACAACAAAAGTATGTGTAAGCGTATATATAGATATTAGGTAAGTAGATAGGTCATATCATTGCTTTGAAGATGTATATAAAAGATATAAATTCATAAACTGATAAAATATGTGGCCAAGGAAAACATACTTTATTTGAAATACTTAAATTTATTTATTTATATATGATAAAAAACCCGGGAAAGTAAGAAATTATTTTATGGTCATCGTTACTACTAAAACATAATAATTGAAGATGTATATGCAAGATATCAATTCATAAACTGATAAAATATGTGGCCAAGGTAAGCATATTTTATTTGAAATACTTAAATTTATTAATTTTTATATGATATAAAACCCGGGAAAGTAGGAAATTATTTTATGGTCATCGTTACTACTAAAACATAATAATTAGGCGTTTATTAGAACTTTTATGCCTTAAAGCTATATGTATTTTAAAAAAGAAGGTTTAACTTTACAGTAATAAAAAAATCAGAATCCGGTTACTTTTTTAAGTTTAAAAATTTTGTATATCAAATCATATATTTTAGCAATAAAAAAACACGTAAAAATGACTGAGTCTCATGAAACAAAACTAAAAACATAATGCAGAATATGTGGAGAAAGTCTAGATAATGATTGTATTCTTTTAATAAAACATATTGTTAAAATTGATTTTTTTTTTCCGAATCGATAAGGATTACCTAAATATGCATCCTCAAAAAATGTGTTATAGATGCATTTTCAATATTAAGAAATATTGAAAAAGGTTCAAACACTGAACTAAAATTAAGATCATGGCCTGAAAATTGCAATCTATCGGAATGTTTAAAAATTTAATCTTAAATTGCAAGATATTAACTGCATCCTAAACCCTTATGTGCATCTTTGTGTGTGTACTATTTGCAACGACATTATGCATAAAACAATTATTATAAAAAACTATCTTCATTCATTCTGCGCATCATGTCTGTAACCTCTTATCATTGGCAAACTAATATTAAAAACAAAATGTCCTAAATGTTCCTTTTCAATTCCAAGTAATGAGTTAATTTCATCAATGAATGTCATTGAAATAATAGAAAATTTTCAAGAAGTATGCAAGCAAGGTTGTGGTAGATTTTTTAAAGTCACATAACTGTCAGAACGAAAGAAACATCAAAAAACTTGTCAGACAACTCCGATATCAAGTTCAACAACATTGTCATTATTAACATCATCGTCATCAACTTCACAAATAAACCTTTCAGATATATTTGCATTGGATTCAACAAGTATTATACCAAGAAATATTGAAGATGCTGCTCTATTAATCGCAAATTCACATGAATAATTGTTTATTCAATATAATACAAATTTTTGGTGGTGTAAATGTAAATGGTGGTGTATGGAATTGTAAATAATATAAACTTTCTTGTACTATTAGATAGGAGTCCTGCTTTACATATCTCACTTGGTATATACTTAAAGTTTTTCAACATTAAAAAACTCTTGTTATACAATTAACATATAAATTGCAGGTCAAATGGCAGTAAACAACCAAAGGCTTGGCTTTGAGGAACTTAATGCATATAGAGCACCAGCGTCAAATAAATCAACTTTAAATAAGTATTCAAGAACTTGATGATAAGAAATGCAAATACTTTTTAACCCTGAAAATGAAGAAAAATTTAAATTAGTATTTGAACCTCACCTGATTCACTTTGGAAAGAAAAAGAAAAAACAGGTAACTACTTTAAATTTTATTATTCACTAAAATTATTTAATTTAGATTAGTAATTAAACCCGGAATTATAAAGTTGAGAATCTTATACTTTAGAATATCTAAGTTTTGTTTTATTGATTACATTTTTTTGAATTTATCTCAAGAACATATTTAATCATAGATCTCAGAATTAAAAATACTGCTTGAAGCAGACTAAAAAAATCATTTGAGCCACTTGTAAAAAAACCTGATAAGGTACTTAACTCATTAGGAGTACAAAGACAAGCATATCACGGGAAAAGTTTTGTTGATAATCATATTAACAAAATGTTAAAGGTAAAATAATATCTAATATATATTTCCTAAATTTATAAAATCTACTCTTTGCTAAAAACAAAGTTTACCCAAGTTTAAATGTACAATACAGTATAAATACATCTGCTTGTGTGTGTGTGTGTGTGTGTAAGTGGAATAGATGGTTAATACTAACATTATTAAACATAATTAGATACATAATAACAGTTACTACATATAATACATATTTCACAATAGTTTTATATATCAAATTAGGAGAAAAGTATCCTTGAACTTTGAACTCCATTCTAAACCCTGTAGTCAAACTTGGGTTCAGAGACACTAATATACACAAAGAAACAATTAAAATTTGTAAAAACTTCGAGGTGCTCTTCTCTAAGTTTTGAATTTGTCTCTAGCTTAACTTTTGCAATCAGTTCAAAGAAGATAACAAACAGAGCCTTGGTATGTCATATGTTGTTTTTTGGCAAAACAAAGTAAATAGAGAAAATTAGTTTTTGTTATTTGATCATTATCTTTGTTTTTTTTAATCATTGTGTTTTTTTAACCTTTCAAATAAAAAGAAAATTTACCAATCTTTAAAAGCATTATATTATCACAAAAAAAAGTAACCTGTTTTTGATTTTTGCTTTATATGATTCACAAACTATTATATTTTCAATAAAAAATCAAGGTTGTCACTAAAAAATTTAAAACTTTAGAATATAGACTATAATGTAGGCACAGGTTAAACATCGCCTAAAAAATAGCTTAGATTCACTTTAGTCCCACTTCTATTCTCTTCGTAAAATTATTTAAATGATAGTTTTGTTGATATATATATATATATATATATATATATATATATATATATATATATATATATATATATATATATATATATATATATATATATATATATATATATATATATAACTTTTCTAAATGAACATCGAATTCCATTATTCTTAGTTTCAAAAAAAAATTAGTGTCTTTTTTTAAATATATTTACAACAATGTCAGTACTTTTTTAAGTGACTATTGTTAAAATTATATTAATACTATTTCCTTTCTTTCTTTAAATGTAAATATTTATGAACGTTTTTTTTTTTTATCTTTTTAATATACTGGAATTGTACAATTGTATTTTTAACAATTTATTTTAAACTTGAAAAACCCACATAGGGGATCTATGAAAAGATTGTAGTACTTTATTCATCCGTATCTTCTTTGAGCCTTTTATATGCCTGTTTTTATAAATCAACTTTTTTTGTATGTAAATGTTTCTTTGTCATTGTAATTTTTTTATTATATAAACAGCAAATATATATATACTAAAAAAAAAAAAAAAAAAAAAAAAATTATATATATATATATATATATATATATATATATATATATATATATATATATATATATATATATATATATATATATATATATATATATATATATATATATATATATACATATATATATATACATATATATATATATATATATATATATATATATATATATATATATATATATATATATATATATATATATATATATATATATATATATATATATATATATATATATACATATATATATATACATATATATATATATATTATATATATATATATATATATATATATATATATATATATATATATATATATATATATATATATATATATATATATATATATAAAATTGCGATGATTTGAGGCTGGGAAAAAAACCCAAAGTATTTGCTCCCTCCCTCCTGCCCCAAACGTGAGAGCAACAAGAACGCTAAAATATTTTACTTTGAAATTAAAAATTTGTCGATGAATAAACGTCTAGATGAGAAAAGTACAGAAAATGAAACATTTTCTGTACTTTTCTCATCTAGACGTATATTCATCGATAATGTATATATATATATATATATATATATATATATATATATATATATATATATATATATATATATATATATATATATATATATATATATATATATATATATATATATATATATATATATATATATATATATATATTCACATATCTGTATTTGTGCAATAACATCATGGCATTAATTGTTAAAAAAATTTTAACTTTTCGCTATTTTGAATTTTTTTTAATGGAAAACATGCACCTACAAAATATCTATTTTTTACAGAAATAGTTTTGAAAATCGACCAAACCAAACAAAAGTTTTTGCATTTTTTGTCTTTTAATTTATAAATTTAAAGGAGTAATGGAATCAAAAAACCTTCGAGAAACTTTTTAAGTAAAGGGTTTAAGAATTTTTTGATAAGTAATTAAATTTTTTTCTTCAACCGGAAGTTGGTGTAATAACAAGCTCAAAAAGTGACTCACTGCGCACATTCAGCAAATTCTCTGGCACTTCGAGTTCTGTTGATCAAAATAATTCATAAATATTTAGATGCCCACAAACGCTCTCTTTAAAATGATACCAAATTTGTCTTGTTAAATAGAAAATCACAGAAATATTTAAGCAAAACCAAAGAATGGACTACTTTTCACTTTTTATTCGTCATATATATATATATATATATATATATATATATATATATATATATATATATATATATATATATATATATATATATATATATATATATATATATATATATATATATATATATATATATAGCGGTCATCAGATGTTACAAATTTTAAAAATGACGACAAAAAAATACATATTAAAAATACTGTGGAGTGTCCTCTTTGATGCCATTAAAGGTATTCATCGTGTATTTATTTTCATTGCGACACTTAGACGCAAGTTCATTTCGCTTATTTAGTAAAGGCAATGGGAATGAAAATATTTGGTAGTTTTCCATCAAGCATAAGTTGCATGACTTACCACCAGGTTTAAACGGTTTAGTCTGGTCTAAAAATTTCCACGAAAGGATAAGATATAAACTTTTCTTTTTAACATTTCACACAAATTTAGAAAGTTCGTTAGAGTTTGACTCACTTTCATAAAGAAAGAAGTTTTTATGCTCGTAAAAGAAAAAACTTTTTTTTTCTGCTTGTAAAAAAAATACTTTTAAAGATCGCTTTAAAAAAATTTAACTCCTAATTTAAAATAATTATTTTTTAAGTTAGGAGTTGGTGTGAAAATAACTTTTACGCTTTGCTTTCGAAATTCTTTACGAAGTTTTGGACCAACAATTGGTATCCAAGGTTTATAAAGGGTTGGACATCTAATGGTTGAAATGTGGTGTTTTTTAAATAGTCTGTAGTAATATTATTTAGAATGTTTTTGTCGTGGCCATTTTCATCAAATATGTTTATAAGAAAATCAATTTCATTTTGAAGGTGTTTTTTGAGAGCATATTATTTTTGCACGACATAAAAATCCTTTGAAAACACTAATAATAATGTTAGGATTAATGTTCGTTTAGGTTCGTGGTAAACATTTGTAATAGCTAATTTTCGATGTATTTGAAATTTAAAAGTTCCAGAGCCTGTGTTTGTAATAATAATATCAAGGAAATTGAGTTGTTTAAGGTCGTTTTCAAGTTCCACTGGGTATTTTATGACAGGATGTTGTTCATTAAAAATGTTCAGGTACATTTGTTGTTTTTGTATTGAAGCGAATCGAGCGTGACAATCATCTAAAAATCTCTTGTAAGTTTTTTGTTCGGATGTATGAACTATTGCTTTGTTAAGGGCCTTTCTTTCTATATTTTGTAAAAACGCTTCCGCCACACAGTGAGTCAGAAAGGTAAAAAACCGGCAAGAATTATATAACTATCATATATAAACATGTGATACATCAATACTATCGTATTTTTGGTCAAAAAATTTAAATTTGCTATTGAAAATATTTTTTACATGTTTCTATGACGCGTACAACGCGCGCTTACGCGTGTCAGTGTCAATTATGCGCGCAAAATATAATTTAAATAGACAAATCAGATTCCTTGATCCAAAATACCATATAAAAGAGTATCAGATATTTTTAAATGTAAATTTTCCTTGTGCCTAAGGCTCCTACTACACACGCGTATTCGTGTTAGAGTCTTTTACGCGCACAAAGACTGATTTAATTAAATAAAATTAAATTCGTCAAACTAAAAATTCACAAATTAAAAAGAAAAGTTGGATTCATGAAATATTTCAATATTATAATAATATTAAAATATTTATTACATAATAATAATAAAATACAAAATAAATATATATCTTATCTAATTTTTCTTCCAAGAAAACAAAAAAGGAAACCTAATGTTAATAAAAAAGCTTTATTTCATTATTACAGCATTATCAAAGATATTTTCAAAAAATTCTCAGAGTTCAACTCATAACAGAAGCATAATGATATTAGGATTGTCCTAAATCTAATATTTACATCTACTGCCACTCCCGTAATATCAACGATAGATTCAGCATTTTCAAATGCCCTCTTGGCAGAGTTTCCATCGTCAGTGTTGCCAAAACCCTGTTTAAGCATATCAACTATAAGACTTAGCTCCTCTCTAAACCTCAGTTGAATGTTGTTTTTTCTACTTTTTACTGATGTTTTTTCAGCAAGGGATTTAAAAAAGTATTTTTTAATGTCTAACTTATATTCTAAACGTAAAATATATTCAAAAGATCTAAGCCAGCATTGCAGAGTAGAAAAGCCCAAAGATAAGGTTTTTCATTGATTGGTTTAGATCTCATTAATGCTGTGTTATTAAGTTCACTGGGCTTAGCTCCACAAAAATTACATGATTGGGAGGACAGAGTGTTTGTGAGGGCATTAATCAGTTTACCATCAAACATAGTCAAATCTAGTTTGAACTTAAGTTTGATAGTCGTATCCGGTTTGCCTTCCTCTACTTTTAACTTTACTTCAAACTTGACAAGTCTATTCATTTCTGCTTTTAAAAGTTCATACTCATTTCTTATCAATTTTTCCGTTTCTTTTTAATATTGGAGAGGTAAAGGTCTACAGTAATGTGTACTTGAAGGCTTCTTATTTAACCATACATTTTTGTTCATGATGGTTAATTTAAGTGGAACAATAGCTGTCTGGAAAAGACTTTGCTCGTTAACTTTGGCCTCACCAATATTTGTATCAGTATATATTTTTTATAAACACTTTGACTGGAGGCACCATCAAAACTGCCTTTAAAGTGAGGTAGGTTTTAAACCTTACCCCCACCCCCACCCCCCAATTTCAGCAAGCATTCTCATAGAGCCTTGGTATTCCGTAAAAGTTAATATCCTTGTTAGAGTATGATTAAATATACCCTGTGGAGGAGTTAAAGAAGATGTTTCTTTTACAATTAAACCCTCAGAATAACATTCATGTCTCTCATTCTTAATTTCATAAAGTGAAGAATACATACTGCATTATGTATTATTGATAAATTTTTAATAATTTGATACTGTTTATCTGAATAGTTACACTGAATTTTCAAGCTCAAGGCATCTTCGGTTTTTATTTTTATCGGAGAACTTTTCTCCGTGATTTTTATCTGATTCAGAGTTTGTAGAACTTTTCATAAGAACAACTTTTTTGTCAGGATCTCTAGTAGATTTTTTTATTGAAGCTCCAATAAAAATGCATTAGCAGGATGTTCAGCCGATGACAATGCTTTAACAGGATGTCCAGCCGATGACAATGCTTTAGCAGGATGTTCAGCCAATGACAATGCTTTAGCAGGATGTTCAGCCGATGACAATAATAACAATAACAATGAATTAAAAAAAAATAAAAAAATAAAAATTGTTCTATAAACACCAATATGAACGAAGATATATATCACCAGACAAAAACTTGTAAAACAAAAAACGGATCACAAAATAAAAAATCTGATAACAACAATGAGAGGCATTTAATAATGGAAAAAAAAAACATTAACGCTAATGTGTAAACATAATCTGTGTAGCGACTAAGTAATAAACATCTCCTCAGAGTTGCGTCTATTACTACTGGCGTTTCGATGAGGATCAGCATTTATAACTAGTTTATATTGTCAGACAAACGTCATCGCCAGTTATGCTTAACCCCGCGACTATGTTAAGGTTATAAGATTCCTCGACTATGTTAAGGATAAAAGTTAAAAATAACATTTTTATTAGGGTCTCTAGTAGATTTTTTTTATTGAAGCTAATGACAATGCTTTAGCAGGATGTTCAGCCGATGACAATGCTTTAGCAGGATGTTCAGCCAATGACAATGCTTTAGCAGGATGTTCAGCCGATGACAATGCTTTAGCAGAATGTTCAGCCGATGACAATGCTTTAGCAGGATGTTCAGCCGATGACAATGTTTTAGCAGGATGTTCAGCCGATGACAATTTTTTAGCAGGATGTTCAGCCGATGACAATGCTTTAGCAGGATGTTCAGCCGATTCGGCAACCTTAAACAAAATAAATTTAATATTTAAGATTGTAAACTATTTATTAAAATGGATTGATTTTAATTGATTTATAACTACCTTAAATCTTCTGCTTCGATCACCTAAATCTTGCCAGTTCTTGCACTTTCTACCAAGACCTGCAGCAAAGGTCTAGAGAAGGTTTTTTAATATTTCCGCAACTTTGATCGGAATTTACATTTAAATATTATTAGAGTTTTCTTTAGATTTATAATTTCTGATTTGTCAATACTTTCATAGTACAGACCCTCTAATCTACAAAACTCGCGTAGAAGAGCCTCGAGTAAATTATCATGATTAATTTTTAACTCTTGACTTATAGGAATTAAATGTATTCTTTTCATATTGAATGTAAGCAATGGACTATTGTTAGTTATTTTATACGCAAGTTTTAATTTTAAAACATGCACTATCTGCTTGAAATAATTAGCATTAGGGGAAAGCAGGTAGGATTCGTACACTTTTTACACTAAGTCGTATAAAAGCAAAAATAATTACTATTTTAAAATAGTTTTAATGCTGCTGAGTAACCTAAAGATCTGGCTTTTATAATATTATAGTTTAGTCTTGAAAAAAAGCTAACAAGACAGTACTATGATGTCTTTTGCAAAAAAATGGAGATCGTACGAATGCACCCCAAACGCGGGGTAGCTTCGTTCAGTTTTTTATTCGGTACTTTATTACTAAGTTAAAAATATATTTATTGAAAATAAACATTTATTAAGTTTAAAACTGAAACAAAATAAATATTAAACATAATAAAAATAAAATTATATATCCTATATACAGAGAATACATATTTTCTCAAAAGCTTTTCTAACTTCTCCTAGATATCAGTTACGGCTGTCTGTTTAAATGCGAAATAAAGGCTGCGCGGGTTTTTTCATACGTATTTACAGTACGAATCCTCCCCATTTATTACTGTACGAATGTACCCCAACCATATCAACAAACATATAAATTCAAAATAAAAATAACAGATAAGATTATTAGAAAACTATTGATTAGATATTAATATAAGACACTTATACAAAAAGCATAATAAATTATTTCATTAATTGGATCAAAAATTATTACAAATAAATGTTTTCAAAGATTATTTGTAAAATTACTTTAGCAGTGCAAAAACACGTATCGACTTGTTCCAATGACGATTAGGATAGCACTACCACGGCACTAAGCTGTTCGCCTTTGTGCATGAGTGGTCTTCACACACACATAAATATAAATGTGTCAAAACAAAGAGTGGTCTAGATATGCCTACTGTACGAATGCTCCCGCTGTACGAATCCTACCTGCTCTCCCCTATCTGCTTGAAATAATTAGCACCGTCTGCTTTCATATATATCCATCAAAGAAAAAATGTTAAAACTACCATGGAATCTAGTGGAATCTTTAAGTTTTTGAACTAAACTCATAATTCAACTAATTTAAAAAAATCAATTTATGACACATTTTTGAAACCTCAGTAAAGAAAATCTAAAATTAAAGTTTATTGTCAAAAATGTTGTTAATAGTTACCAAACATCTTAAAAATATGAATTATAATTGAGTTTTGAATTGTTTTTACCCATATCAATCTTTAAAAAGAGTGACACTAAAGCGAGACTTTTTTGAACGAGTTTTCCGATATATAAAATAAAATATATATATATATATATATATATATATATATATATATATATATATATATATATATATATATATATATATATATATATATATATATATATATATATATATATATATATATATATATATATATATGTATATATATGTAGCCCAAAATATATATACATATTTTTTACAGTTTACTTCAAAAGCTAAGTAACTTCTCTCAATTATTTATTTTAAAGAAGCAGGAACAGTCACAAGGAAACGATCGCAACTTAATACAAGGTAAGTTTGATAAGAAAACAGTTTAAAAAAAAACATTTTGTTATAAATGTTACTAGTAATTTTTTTATTTATATTTTATTATATAACGTCTGTTTATCTATATTAACTGTAATAATAAACAGTCTTATATATTGACATCAGAAAATCTATGGGGTTATTTTTTCTCAATAAATTCATAATAAAGGAATCACTCTTTTTTGTTTTTGATTTTAGTCCAGATATAAGAATTTATTCTTTTGTGACTATCATTGAAGATGAAAAACAAAAGAGAATGAATGTACCTATGCATTGGTTAGATGAACTCAAAAGTGTTGTATAACGGCTGAAAGGCAAAAAACAAATAAACTACAATATAGAGCTTTTAAAAATTATGGAGAGCAATCTGATTCATCTAAATACTGTTCCATTAGACTTTAGTTATTGTCATTAGCAAGATTTATGAGTCTTTTATTAACAAATACTTAATCTTGAATCTAATAACTTAATTTATGATTATTAATATTGATTTCTGTCTTCTCGTGCTGTTTTGTTAATGGTAATAACCAATAGGTTTTATTATTCATTAGATAGATGTGAAGAGCTAGATGGAATAGCTTTTGACGTTTCTAAAGCCTTTGATAAGTTTGGTACGCTAATCTTGCTATTTTTTTTTAGCTAACTTTTATCGCAACAATCTAGATTTTCCTTTATTTATGAACGGTAACGTACTCGATAAATCATCTCTCTTCATCTTCTAAGATTAACTCTCACTTCCAATCTTTCTTGGAAACCGTAAATTGATTGTGAAACTAACATCTGCTTCTTACTCTGGATTCTATGTTTTATAAATTTCAAATCCATCCTTTTATTGAATACTGTTGCGATATCTGGGGCGGATCTTGCAATGATACACTTTGTCTTTTAGACAATGTGCAAAACGGATTGTAAACATGGTTGGACTTGACTCTTTCAGTCAACCTTCAACCTTTGTCACATTGTATTAAAAGTGCTACCGAATACAATTCATTCTCATGTTACTCGTCAGTTTTTTTCTTCGAACATCTGCTCTTTAGAACTCGCTTCTTCCACCTTGTTTTTCTTATTCATATAATTTTCAATCTTTTAAATCATCTGCTAATCGATAAATTAGTTGTCAAACAAATAAACACTGCATATAGAAAATTTCTTTCTTTTATTGTTACTACTAAGTGAGATACACTAAATTTAAGTTTAATATTTTTTAGCACAAGTACTACTTTTATTTTTAAAATAATATCTTTCTATTTTTAAACAGAAAATGAAAATTATTCTTTAATCTTTATAACTATTATAATCAGTTTTTTTATTTGATTTTTAACAGGAAATTAAAAGTGTCATATTTTTGTTTGTGGAGATGTTTTTTTATTTGATTTTTAACAGGAAATTAAAAGTGTCCTATTTTTGTTTGTTGAGATGTTTTTTTATTTGATTTTTAACAGGAAATTAAAAGTGTCATATTTTTGTTTGTGGAGATGATTTTTTATTTGATTTTTAACAGGAAGTTAAGTGTCATATTTTTGTTTGTGGAGATGTTTTTTTATTTGATTTTTAACAGGAAATTAAAAGTGTCATATTTTTGTTTGTGGAGATGTTTTTTTATTTGACTTTTAACAGGAAATACCACTTAAAAGTGTCATATTTTTGTTTGAGGAGATGTTTTTTTATTTGATTTTTAACAGGAAATTAAAAGTGTCATATTTTTGTTTGTGGAGATGATTTTTTATTTGATTTTTAACAGGAAATGTCAATTAAAAGTGTCATATTTTTGTTTGTGGAGATGTTTTTTTATTTGATTTTTAACAGGAAATTAAAAGTGTCATATTTTTGTTTGTGGAGATGTTTTTTTATTTGATTTTTAACAGGAAGTTAAGTGTCATATTTTTGTTTGTGGAGATGTTTTTTTATTTGATTTTTAACAGGAAATTAAAAGTGTCATATTTCTGTTTGTGGAGATGATTTTTTATTTGATTTTTAACAGGAAATTAAAAGTGTCATATTTTTGTTTGTGGAGATGTTTTTTTATTTGATTTTTAACAGGAAATGTCACTTAAAAGTGTCATATTTTTGTTTGAGATGTTTTTTTATTTGACTTTTAACAGGAAATGTCAATTAAAAGTGTCATATTTTTGTTTGTGGAGATGTTTTTTTCATTTGATTTTTAACAGGAAATGTCACTTAAAAGTGTCATATTTTTGTTTGTGGAGATGTTTTTTTATTTGATTTTTAACAGGAAATTAAAAGTGTCATATTTTTGTTTGTTGAGATGTTTTTTTATTTGAATTTTAACAGGAAATTAAAAGTGTCATATTTTTGTTTGTGGAGATGATTTTTTATTTGATTTTTAACAGGAAGTTAAGTGTCATATTTTTGTTTGTGGAGATGTTTTTTTATTTGATTTTTAACAGGAAATTAAAAGTGTCATATTTCTGTTTGTGGAGATGATTTTTTATTTGATTTTTAACAGGAAATTAAAAGTGTCATATTTTTGTTTGTGGAGATGTTTTTTTATTTGATTTTTAACAGGAAATGTCACTTAAAAGTGTCATATTTTTGTTTGAGGAGATGTTTTTTTATTTAATTTTTAACAGGAAATGTCAATTAAAAGTGTCATATTTTTGTTTGTGGAGATGTTTTTTTCATTTGATTTTTAACAGGAAATGTCACTTAAAAGTGTCATATTTTTGTTTGTGGAGATGTTTTTTTATTTGATTTTTAACAGGAAATTAAAAGTGTCATATTTTTGTTTGTTAAGATGTTTTTTTATTTGATTTTTAACAGGAAATGTCACTTAAAAGTGTCATATTTTTGTTTGAGGAGATGTTTTTTTATTTAATTTTTAACAGGAAATGTCAATTAAAAGTGTCATATTTTTGTTTGTGGAGATGTTTTTTTATTTGATTTTTAACAGGAAATTAAAAGTGTCCTATTTTTGTTTGTTGAGATGTTTTTTTATTTGATTTTTAACAGGAAATTAAAAGTGTCATATTTTTGTTTGTGGAGATGATTTTTTATTTGATTTTTAACAGGAAGTTAAGTGTCATATTTTTGTTTGTGGAGATGTTTTTTTATTTGATTTTTAACAGGAAATTAAAAGTGTCATATTTTTGTTTGTGGAGATGTTTTTTTATTTGATTTTTAACAGGAAATACCACTTAAAAGTGTCATATTTTTGTTTGAGGAGATGTTTTTTTATTTGATTTTTAACAGGAAATTAAAAGTGTCATATTTTTGTTTGTGGAGATGATTTTTTATTTGATTTTTAACAGGAAATGTCAATTAAAAGTGTCATATTTTTGTTTGTGGAGATGTTTTTTTATTTGATTTTTAACAGGAAATTAAAAGTGTCATATTTTTGTTTGTGGAGATGTTTTTTTATTTGATTTTTAACAGGAAGTTAAGTGTCATATTTTTGTTTGTGGAGATGTTTTTTTATTTGATTTTTAACAGGAAATTAAAAGTGTCATATTTCTGTTTGTGGAGATGATTTTTTATTTGATTTTTAACAGGAAATTAAAAGTGTCATATTTTTGTTTGTGGAGATGTTTTTTTATTTGATTTTTAACAGGAAATGTCACTTAAAAGTGTCATATTTTTGTTTGAGGAGATGTTTTTTTATTTGACTTTTAACAGGAAATGTCAATTAAAAGTGTCATATTTTTGTTTGTGGAGATGTTTTTTTCATTTGATTTTTAACAGGAAATGTCACTTAAAAGTGTCATATTTTTGTTTGTGGAGATGTTTTTTTATTTGATTTTTAACAGGAAATTAAAAGTGTCATATTTTTGTTTGTTGAGATGTTTTTTTATTTGAATTTTAACAGGAAATTAAAAGTGTCATATTTTTGTTTGTGGAGATGATTTTTTATTTGATTTTTAACAGGAAGTTAAGTGTCATATTTTTGTTTGTGGAGATGTTTTTTTATTTGATTTTTAACAGGAAATTAAAAGTGTCATATTTCTGTTTGTGGAGATGATTTTTTATTTGATTTTTAACAGGAAATTAAAAGTGTCATATTTTTGTTTGTGGAGATGTTTTTTTATTTGATTTTTAACAGGAAATGTCACTTAAAAGTGTCATATTTTTGTTTGAGGAGATGTTTTTTTATTTAATTTTTAACAGGAAATGTCAATTAAAAGTGTCATATTTTTGTTTGTGGAGATGTTTTTTTCATTTGATTTTTAACAGGAAATGTCACTTAAAAGTGTCATATTTTTGTTTGTGGAGATGTTTTTTTATTTGATTTTTAACAGGAAATTAAAAGTGTCATATTTTTGTTTGTTAAGATGTTTTTTTATTTGATTTTTAACAGGAAATGTCACTTAAAAGTGTCATATTTTTGTTTGAGGAGATGTTTTTTTATTTAATTTTTAACAGGAAATGTCAATTAAAAGTGTCATATTTTTGTTTGTGGAGATGTTTTTTTATTTGATTTTTAACAGGAAATTAAAAGTGTCATATTTTTGTTTGAGGAGATGTTTTTTTATTTAATTTTTAACAGGAAATGTCAATTAAAAGTGTCATATTTTTGTTTGTGGAGATGTTTTTTTATTTGATTTTTAACAGGAAATGTCAATTAAAAGTGTCATATTTTTGTTTGTGGAGATGTTTTTTTATTTGATTTTTAACAGGAAATTAAAAGTGTCATATTTTTGTTTGTGGAGATGTTTTTTTATTTGATTTTTAACAGGAAGTTAAGTGTCATATTTTTGTTTGTGGAGATGTTTTTTTATTTGATTTTTAACAGGAAATGTCACTTAAAAGTGTCATATTTTTGTTTGAGGAGATGTTTTTTTATTTGATTTTTAACAGGAAATGTCAATTAAAAGTGTCATATTTTTGTTTGTGGAGATGTTTTTTTCATTTGATTTTTAACAGGAAATGTCACTTGAAAGTGTCATATTTTTGTTTGAGGAGATGTTTTTTTATTTGATTTTTAACAGGAAATTAAAAGTGTCATATTTTTGTTTGAGGAGATGTTTTTTTATTTGATTTTTAACAGGAAATTAAAAGTGTCATATTTTTGTTTGTGAATATGTTTTTTTATTTGATTTTTAACAGGAAATTAAAAGTGTCATATTTTTGTTTGTGGAGATGTTTTTTTTTTTGATTTTTAACAGGAAATTAAAAGTGTCATATTTTTGTTTGTGGAGATGTTTTTTTATTTGATTTTTAACAGGAAATTAAAAGTGTCATATTTTTGTTTGTGGAGATGTTTTTTTATTCGATTTTTAACTGGAAATGTCAATTAAAAGTGTCATATTTTTGTTTGTGAAAATGTTTTTTTTTTGATTTTTAACAGGAAATGTCAATTAAAAGTGTAATATTTTTGTTTGTGGAGATGTTTTTTTATTTGATTGTTAACAGGAAATTAAAAGTGTCATAATTTTGTTTGTGGAGATGTTTTTTTATTTGATTGTTAACAGGAAATTAAAAGTGTCATATTTTTGTTTGTGGAGATGTTTTTTTATTTGATTTTTAACAGGAAATTAAAAGTGTCATATTTTTGTTTGTGGAGATGTTTTTTTATTTGATTTTTAACAGGAAATTAAAAGTGTCATATTTTTGTTTTTTGAGATGTTTTTTTATTTGATTTTTAACAGGAAATGCCACTTAAAAGTGTCATATTTTTGTTTAAGGAGATGTTTTTTTATTTGATTTTTAACAGGAAATGTCAATTAAAAGTGTCATATTTTTGTTTGTGGAGATGTTTTTTTATTTGATTTTTAACAGGAAATTAAAAGTGTCCTATTTTTGTTTGTTGAGATGTTTTTTTATTTGATTTTTAACAGGAAATTAAAAGTGTCATATTTTTGTTTGTGGAGATGATTTTTTATTTGATTTTTAACAGGAAGTTAAGTGTCATATTTTTGTTTGTGGAGATGTTTTTTTATTTGATTTTTAACAGGAAATTAAAAGTGTCATATTTTTGTTTGTGGAGATGTTTTTTTATTTGATTTTTAACAGGAAATACCACTTAAAAGTGTCATATTTTTGTTTGAGGAGATGTTTTTTTATTTGATTTTTAACAGGAAATTAAAAGTGTCATATTTTTGTTTGTGGAGATGATTTTTTATTTGATTTTTAACAGGAAATGTCAATTAAAAGTGTCATATTTTTGTTTGTGGAGATGTTTTTTTATTTGATTTTTAACAGGAAATTAAAAGTGTCATATTTTTGTTTGTGGAGATGTTTTTTTATTTGATTTTTAACAGGAAGTTAAGTGTCATATTTTTGTTTGTGGAGATGTTTTTTTATTTGATTTTTAACAGGAAATTAAAAGTGTCATATTTCTGTTTGTGGAGATGATTTTTTATTTGATTTTTAACAGGAAATTAAAAGTGTCATATTTTTGTTTGTGGAGATGTTTTTTTATTTGATTTTTAACAGGAAATGTCACTTAAAAGTGTCATATTTTTGTTTGAGGAGATGTTTTTTTATTTGACTTTTAACAGGAAATGTCAATTAAAAGTGTCATATTTTTGTTTGTGGAGATGTTTTTTTCATTTGATTTTTAACAGGAAATGTCACTTAAAAGTGTCATATTTTTGTTTGTGGAGATGTTTTTTTATTTGATTTTTAACAGGAAATTAAAAGTGTCATATTTTTGTTTGTTGAGATGTTTTTTTATTTGAATTTTAACAGGAAATTAAAAGTGTCATATTTTTGTTTGTGGAGATGATTTTTTATTTGATTTTTAACAGGAAGTTAAGTGTCATATTTTTGTTTGTGGAGATGTTTTTTTATTTGATTTTTAACAGGAAATTAAAAGTGTCATATTTCTGTTTGTGGAGATGATTTTTTATTTGATTTTTAACAGGAAATTAAAAGTGTCATATTTTTGTTTGTGGAGATGTTTTTTTATTTGATTTTTAACAGGAAATGTCACTTAAAAGTGTCATATTTTTGTTTGAGGAGATGTTTTTTTATTTAATTTTTAACAGGAAATGTCAATTAAAAGTGTCATATTTTTGTTTGTGGAGATGTTTTTTTCATTTGATTTTTAACAGGAAATGTCACTTAAAAGTGTCATATTTTTGTTTGTGGAGATGTTTTTTTATTTGATTTTTAACAGGAAATTAAAAGTGTCATATTTTTGTTTGTTAAGATGTTTTTTTATTTGATTTTTAACAGGAAATGTCACTTAAAAGTGTCATATTTTTGTTTGAGGAGATGTTTTTTTATTTAATTTTTAACAGGAAATGTCAATTAAAAGTGTCATATTTTTGTTTGTGGAGATGTTTTTTTATTTGATTTTTAACAGGAAATTAAAAGTGTCATATTTTTGTTTGAGGAGATGTTTTTTTATTTAATTTTTAACAGGAAATGTCAATTAAAAGTGTCATATTTTTGTTTGTGGAGATGTTTTTTTATTTGATTTTTAACAGGAAATGTCAATTAAAAGTGTCATATTTTTGTTTGTGGAGATGTTTTTTTATTTGGTTTTTAACAGGAAATTAAAAGTGTCATATTTTTGTTTGTGGAGATGTTTTTTTATTTGATTTTTAACAGGAAGTTAAGTGTCATATTTTTGTTTGTGGAGATGTTTTTTTATTTGATTTTTAACAGGAAATGTCACTTAAAAGTGTCATATTTTTGTTTGAGGAGATGTTTTTTTATTTGATTTTTAACAGGAAATGTCAATTAAAAGTGTCATATTTTTGTTTGTGGAGATGTTTTTTTCATTTGATTTTTAACAGGAAATGTCACTTGAAAGTGTCATATTTTTGTTTGAGGAGATGTTTTTTTATTTGATTTTTAACAGGAAATTAAAAGTGTCATATTTTTGTTTGAGGAGATGTTTTTTTATTTGATTTTTAACAGGAAATTAAAAGTGTCATATTTTTGTTTGTGAATATGTTTTTTTATTTGATTTTTAACAGGAAATTAAAAGTGTCATATTTTTGTTTGTGGAGATGTTTTTTTTTTTGATTTTTAACAGGAAATTAAAAGTGTCATATTTTTGTTTGTGGAGATGTTTTTTTATTTGATTTTTAACAGGAAATTAAAAGTGTCATATTTTTGTTTGTGGAGATGTTTTTTTATTCGATTTTTAACTGGAAATGTCAATTAAAAGTGTCATATTTTTGTTTGTGAAAATGTTTTTTTTTTGATTTTTAACAGGAAATGTCAATTAAAAGTGTAATATTTTTGTTTGTGGAGATGTTTTTTTATTTGATTGTTAACAGGAAATTAAAAGTGTCATAATTTTGTTTGTGGAGATGTTTTTTTATTTGATTGTTAACAGGAAATTAAAAGTGTCATATTTTTGTTTGTGGAGATGTTTTTTTATTTGATTTTTAACAGGAAATTAAAAGTGTCATATTTTTGTTTGTGGAGATGTTTTTTTATTTGATTTTTAACAGGAAATTAAAAGTGTCATATTTTTGTTTTTTGAGATGTTTTTTTATTTGATTTTTAACAGGAAATGCCACTTAAAAGTGTCATATTTTTGTTTAAGGAGATGTTTTTTTATTTGATTTTTAACAGGAAATGTCAATTAAAAGTGTCATATTTTTGTTTGTGGAGATGTTTTTTTATTTGATTTTTAACAGGAAATTAAAAGTGTCATATTTCTGTTTGTGGAGATGATTTTTTATTTGATTTTTAACAGGAAATTTAAAGTGTCATATTTTTGTTTGTGGAGATGTTTTTTTATTTGATTTTTAACAGGAAATGTCACTTAAAGTGTCATATTTTTGTTTGAGGAGATGTTTTATTATTTGATTTTTAACAGGAAATGTCAATTAAAAGTGTCATATTTTTGTTTGTGGAGATGCTTTTTTCATTTGATTTTTAACACGAAATGTCACTTGAAAGTGTCATATTTTTGTTTGAGGAGATGTTTTTTTATTTGATTTTTAACAGGAAATTAAAAGTGTCATATTTTTGTTTGAGGAGATGTTTTTTTATTTGATTTTTAACAGGAAATTAAAAGTGTCATATTTTTGTTTGTGGAGATGTTTTTTTATTTGATTTTTAACAGGAAATTAAAAGTGTCATATTTTTGTTTGTGGAGATGTTTTTTTATTTGATTTTTAACAGGAAATTAAAAGTGTCATATTTTTGTTTGTGGAGATGTTTTTTTATTTGATTTTTAACAGGAAATTTGAAGTGTCATATTTTTGTTTGAGGAGATGTTTTTTTATTTAATTTTTAACAGGAAATGTCAATTAAAAGTGTCATATTTTTGTTTGTGGAGATGTTTTTTTATTTGATTTTTAACAGGAAATTAAAAGTGTCATATTTCTGTTTGTGGAGATGATTTTTTATTTGATTTTTAACAGGAAATTAAAAGTGTCATATTTTTGTTTGTGGAGATGTTTTTTTATTTGATTGTTAACAGGAAATTAAAAGTGTCATAATTTTGTTTGTGGAGATGTTTTTTTATTTGATTTTTAACAGGAAATTAAAAGTGTCATATTTTTGTTTGTGGAGATGTTTTTTTATTTGATTTTTAACAGGAAATGTCAATTAAAAGTGTCATATTTTTGTTTGTGGAGATGTTTTTTTATTTGATTTTTAACAGGAAATTAAAAGTGTCATATTTCTGTTTGTGGAGATGTTTTTTTATTTGATTTTTAACAGGATATTTAAAGTGTCATATTTTTGTTTGTGGAGATGTTTTTTTATTTGATTTTTAACAGGAAATTAAAAGTGTCATATTTTTGTTTGTGGAGATGTTTTTTTATTTGATTTTTAACAGGAAATGTCAATTAAAAGTGTCATATTTTTGTTTGTGGAGATGTTTTTTTTATTTGATTTTTAACAGGAAATGTCAATTAAAAGTGTCATATTTTTGTTTGTGGAGATGATTTTTATAGCAAATTAAATTTTTTTGAATTTTGAGTTCCGTAAAAACAAAAAATTTGAAGAAAGATTTTATAATTGTATTATGTGCACTAAGTCAGTTCTTACATATAATTTTATTTGCAATTGACATAAAATAAAAAACTTTCATTAAAGAAAGGGATTGGGATTTTTTAAGCAAGATACCAATAGGTATAAAGAGAAAAAGTTGTATTTTGACTGTGATATTGTTAATCTCTATATTAGTATTCTACACAGGTTAGGATTAGAAGCCTAAAGGTAGGGTAGGGCAATTTTTACTAAATCTAACAGATCTCTTGAACGGTACATCGGAATAATATAATTTTTTCACTATTAGAAAGATAAATTGATCTGCTAAAAATGGTTGAAATAAAAAAAAAAATTTCAATTTGTTTTAGAAAATATAGTCTAAAGTTTATTAGGCTGCTTAATCTACCCAAGAGGGGTAAGTTGAGCATTTGTGTGGGTTAAGTTGAGCAATAAAAAAATGAATGCATTTCTGTGTCAACTATTAACTCTGTTTTAACTCATAAAACCAAAACATAGCTTCCTTATAAATTAAATATAAACTTTTAATTTTAATTAATTATTTATGATATGAATATAAAAACTAATACCTTTGAGACTAAAATAAAAACCAAACAAAAATTTTTAATCTTAAAACTAAACACAACTATTTTTACTCATTTTTAAACAAAACTTGTTAATATTATGATAAAACAATAACTAAACACTTAATGTTATTCTTCAAAATAATTTTGACCATAATGTGAATGACATTTTGAATGACAGCATAGATTGCAACCTTGACACTGGATCCAATTTTCTTTTAGTAGACTTTCAGGATAAGTTTCCCAACATACAAGACAAGCATATTCGTGTTTTGCACTTGTCTTTAACTTTTTTGTCATCTTAGTTTTTTGTTTGATAATTCTTTCTGAAGTATCTGTTAGAGTTGCAGCTTTCTTTTTTCTTTGTATCATGAAATGTATCATTCTTGGTACTGCTTTTGGGTAAGGTCGCTCCGTTTCTGGAGAAAATACTTAGGAGTTTCAAAAAAAGTAACTTTGTCTTTTTATTAATACTATTTTAGACAGATTGACCTGAAGATGATGTTAAACCTACTTCAGAATGAGCTCCGTTAATAGCTTAGATACAAGATTTGCTTGTTCTAAACGGTCTGTGAAAAATGATGGTAAAAAATTATTAGCAAAAATGTTTGCATTGTACAGGTATACACTAGTTTTTTGAAAACCCTTTGTAATGTTAGTACACGTTATAATTGTATCTGATTCATTGCTAATAGCAATGAATCAGATACAATTTTTGGTATATCATAAATTGTTATGGTTTTTCCAGAATTTTTTCTTAGCCATGCAACTTGTGCAACTGATAGGTACTTTTCAAAACGTCCAAACACTGATACATCTAGTGGCTACAGCTTATGGTTGCAGCGTGCTGAGAAAGACAAAATGACTATACCATTCTCCTTTGCTAAGTTTAGCATTTCCAAATTTAACATAATTTTATATTCATTTGAAGGCTTCACATGCCTAATAAAATGTTGCATAAAATTTTCGAATTCAATATCTGTAACTCAGCCGCTTCCGTTACCCACCCCAATACAGTCTGTTGGACCAAAATAAAAAAATAATCTTTGTAATTTTTACGAGGTAAAACAAACATTGGAGGCACTGTATTTCTTGAGGCAGATAAAACGGTTACCATTGTGACATTAGTGCCTCTTTTTCCAGATGTCATAGCACCAACACTTCTCCTGCCCTTTGCAGCCAAAATTTTACTAGATTTTACAACTGTAGATACATTAGTTTCGTCAACGTTCCATATTTGTGAAGCACTGAATTTGTATATATTTCTTACTTCACCTAGCTTATCAAAAAACACTTTTGCATTTGCTGCGTTAAATGATGTTTCCCTACAAAGGCTAGTTGCACCAGGTTTTCTTATAGAAAATTAAGGATATATTTTTAAAAAACTAGTCATCCACTCTTTACTACTCATTTATTTACTGTCCGAGAATCTGGTATTTTGATTTTGTATTGAAGAGCACACTCATAGGCAAGAGATTGAATATCCTTAGGAGAATAGCCATAAAATATAGCCATAAAATATATATATATATATATATATATGTTTATATATATATATATATATATATATATGTATATATATATATATATATATATATATATATATATATATATATATATATATATATATATATATATATATATATATATATATATATATATATATATATATATATATAACCACTTAACCAACAATTTTCATTTAACTCTGTGTTTCAAAAAAGACTCAAAGAAATGAATGAACTAATTAATTGATTATTTTACTTTATAAATGTAAATTATATAGTCCAACAATTTCTTCCATCATAACTGCCTATTGTTGCATCAAAGCAATCATGTATGTTTTTCTTTCTTTATTAAAATAGAGTAAGGTTTTTCTGCAATGTTTTATTATACGGATTGTCTCTTTTTTTGCAAACTCATTTGTTTTATTTAAAATACCTGCAGTTTAATTAATTTAACCATTCATTTATCACGAGTTTTTAAAAATAAACACAGTGATAATTACTTTAATAAAGCAATAATATTGATTTCTATACATAATTAACACTTTGTTTAACGGCGTTAAGAGAGTTTTTTTTTTGACGTTAAAAAAATAATTGAATCCAACGATCAGAGAAAATAAAGAAGTTAATTTTTCTAATCAATAAAACAACTGCATACAATTAGATTTTTAAACAACTCACATAGAAACATATTTTAATACACTGAGACATGTTCTATCTTTTTCATTTTATTATCAACAACTTTGTTAATCACATTAGCAATTTTATTCAAAGAAAGAACGTTTGTTTATGATAATTATTATCTTTTTTCTGCCTACCAACTAGAGACACCTGCAACTGAAACCAGAATTACGCAGGTCCCTAGAAGGTCGTGTGATTAGAGAGCTCAGACTCCCGGTAGACCAAATTAAGGGTTTAAATGCCACTGAGCCAACGACCAGCGCCAACTTAGTTGTTTATCTCCATTTAACGTCTTTTAACGTAATTTTGGGGACCCTAAACTGGCAGGTCCCGGGGCTACAGCTCTTAGCCCCCCCCTTCCTTGATCCAGCACTGGAATTGTACTAACATAGGATTTGCATCAGAAAAAATAACCGACGTTCGCGATGGTATTACTTTCGTGATGTGCGCTAGCTTGGGAACAATAACCGACACAAGAAAATAATTAAAGGTATGATATAGCGAGAGTACAACGATATCAAATACAGATCTTATTAAAAACCAGCGCTTTTTATAGTTATTTTTGATAAAATAACTTAGATTAAAATCTTACTTACAATAAAAGATAATTTCTTTAATATCAGGCTCAAGCATAAATATACAGAATCATTTTAAATAAAAATCAAATATTGTTGTGCATGATTGTAATGAACCTTTTTAAATAACAAATAGATTTTGTTTTTGATAAGGGTATTGATTTTTTTTAAATAAAAATCTATATTTAAAGCCCCCCTGGGACAGCTATCATGATTGGCGCCCTTATTTTTCAAATTTTCCCTATATTATATATGAAGGACCTTTTTTTTTAGTTACTTCTATTTCATTTAGCGCCCCTCATCTGCCGCTGGGACAAACTGTACCTCGCGACCCCACTTTTCGGCGGCACTTATTAAACCTATGTTTGATTGAACCTATCTTTAGTAGATCAAAGAGAAAACAAAAACTAGCCTTCAAACTATAATTACTATGTCCCATACATGAAGTATATTTTTGGAAAGCATATAATATATCTTTTGTTTACTAAGTAAGTATAGATTAAACTGTTTAAATACCATTTTGGAGCTAAGTAATTACTAAGTTTACAATATTTGTCTACATTGAAGCCAAGTAACTACTAAGTCTACCATGTTTGACTACTTTGAAGCTAACTCCCAGGTCTACCATACGTTTTTAATAGAAGACCTTGGAATAAAAACCTCAAATGTCCATTTTTATGCAAATTGAATTTATGTTATTTTTTGGTTGCCTATATAAAAGTCCATTTAATGATTTTTGTTAAATATTTCTTTAAAAATTATGTCCTTCAATTGACTGTGAAAAAAAAAGGTATTTTTGAAAAATGTAAATAGTTTAAATGCTCTTCTGAACAAAAAATAGTTTGTGGCATTTGAGGTTTTCATTCCAAGGTCAATTGCATCAAGATTTTTTTCTTGAATTTATACAGTTCATTTAGCTGAAAAACTTTTTTTTTTTGTCTAGATTTTTTTTATTTCATATCCTGTGACACACTATTTAAAAGTTATTAGATAATTATTTAAACTTATATAACTTTTAATAATTTGACTCATGATATAACTTAAACTGTTTCTTTGTCTGCATTGTTTTTTTTTTTTTAAAGTTGTAACATTGGGTTTTTAAATAGTATATTCAAATTCAAAAACTTCAAGATACTAGTTTATCTTAAAGATTTAGCAAATTTATTTGCTATTTATAAAGAAATGTTAGTGACGTTCAAAGACTCTTATAAATTTTTATAAAATAAATTTGTATATTCATTTTAAAATTTAACTTAGAAACGCAGTTTATCAATATTTTTTAAAGCTATGCATGTTACATTAACAAAAACATCTTACCAGATCTGAAAACTGATTCATTCCTATTTTGAAAAAACGGTTTTCGGAATTATGATTTTTTATTTTTTCATTGTTTATTTTCCAATTCAAATATTTTGATGTTTCTTCAATATTGCTGCTATAAAATTTTCCAAACTTTATTTTAAATCTTCTCCATTCCGGATCCTTCATAGGAGTCTGAGAATTATTCAAAAAACTTTGAAGCTCAAATGAATAGGATTGAACAAGAATGCCAATCAAAATAATGTGTTTCATTGTTGCTAAAATATTAAGGCTTTATATATGTATAAACTATGTGATTTTTCTTATTCTTGCAAAAAAAACATTGTAAACAATATTAAAAAACTCCAAGCATCGTCATAAAATTTAAAACAGCATCAATAAATTGCTAAATTACACTAACAATAATTTAAAAAAAAATTCTCTACAAACGTTTTAGTAAGCATTGAAGCTAACGCTCATTACTTTAGTAAAAAAAAAAAGATACCAATGACACATAAGTTCAATGTCAACATCACTAGATGTAAATAATAAGCATAAAGAGATCTATATTTTGTTATGTTTTCAAAATAAAAACATTTTTTACAAGATTTGTAAGCAGTTTATACTATTATATACTTACATCCAACAATAGGATAACTTATCTCATCACATAACAACATCGTAATTAATCTTATCACGCGACAACACATAACGAATCACATGGTTAGATCAAGTTTAATTTGAAAATATAGTTTACTTGATATGCTATATAAAACTTTATTGAGATTACAATAAATTTGTATAAACATTATCATCAACGCGTTCGTGAATCAAGCAAAACATTTAAAAATCAGCCATATTTGGCAATATATGACCTGGCTGCTTATAAGCAGCCAGGTCATATATTGCTTTTAAAAGTCAGCCAAAAAATTTCCAATATAAACAAAAGTTATCATTACACATGTTATTTTCGTTTTTTAAATTTAAAATATACAAAATAATGAATAACAACCACTACGGTAAGTTAACCGTTTACAAAGTTAATTTTACGAAGGTAAATTTATCAAAAAGAAACGTAATAGGAAAAAAAATTATTATTATTAAGTGATAGCAAATCGTGCGTTGACTTTTTGATTCATTCCGTTTTTTCAAAATAGGAATGAATCAGTTTTCAGATCTGGTAAGATGTACTTTATATATGTATAAACTATGTGATTTTTTCTTATTCTTGCAAAAAAAACATTGTAAACAATATTAAAAAACTCCAAGCATCGTCATAAAATTTAAAACAGCATCAATAAATTGCTAAATTACACTAACAATAATTTAAAAAAAAATTCTCTACAAACGTTTTAGTAAGCATTGAAGCTAACGCTCATTACTTTAGTAAAAAAAAAAAGATACCAATGACACATAAGTTCAATGTCAACATCACTAGATGTAAATAATAAGCATAAAGAGATCTATATTTTGTTATGTTTTCAAAATAAAAACATTTTTTACAAGATTTGTAAGCAGTTTATACTATTATATACTTACATCCAACAATAGGATAACTTATCTCATCACATAACAACATCGTAATTAATCTTATCACGCGACAACACATAACGAATCACATGGTTAGATCAAGTTTAATTTGAAAATATAGTTTACTTGATATGCTATATAAAACTTTATTGAGATTACAATAAATTTGTATAAACATTATCATCTATCTTGGCGATAGAATCACACTAGTAAAGATCAAAACTTTAAACATTTTTTTATATTTTATTATTCTTAAGATAAGTAAGTAAATGAATGAAAGGCTATATATTAATTGATTAAAAAACAATTGGCTATTATAATTTTTATTTATATATATATATATATATGTATATATATATATATATATATATATATATATATATATATATATATATATATATATATATATATATATATATATATATATATATATCTTAGCTTACAACAAGGCTGCGAGCAACCACTATATGAGTTTGGAAGTTACTGGAAGAGAAAAGATTAAGTTCATAAAGCAAGATAACGATTACCAGATGATTTAAAAGATTGCAAATTATATGAATCAGGGAGGCAAGATGAAGAAAGCAAATTCTAAATAACTGATGATCAAAGAAAAAAACTAGCTTTAGAGCAGTCCCCATTATAGTATTTGTAGAAAAGAGAAAGAAAAGCAACATCACAATGATGTGACAATGGTTTGAGATTGGCTGCAAGAGCAGGTCCAACTATGTTTACAATGCATTTTTGTACCTTGTTTAATAGAGAAGGGGTATCATTAGAAGATCCGCCCCAGAAATGGCAACAGTATTCCATACAAGGACGAATTTGAGATTTATAGAGATAGAGAATAGAATCTGTAATAAGGGAGTGTCGAGCTCGATAAAGAGATGCAACCTTTTAGCAGATGCTAAAATTAGCAGATGCTAATTTTGCAATGGATTTGATATATGGTTTAAAAGAAAGATCAGAAGTATTAGTTAGTCCTAGAAGATGAAGAAAAATAAAATTAGAATTAAGGAGGAAATAACTACATTGATAACATAATATTATTTTTTTCAATAAATTTTAAATAAAAACAGAATATATATATATATATATATATATATATATATATATATATATATATATATATATATATATATATATATATATATATATATATATATATATATATATATATATATATATATATATATATATATATATATATAAACTTCCTAGATAATAAAAAAAAAATGATGAGAAATTATGGAAAGTTTCTTATCGGTTACTTGGTAAATTGCCAATAACATTCCAACAAGTGGAATAGTGGTTATTCATATGTTAGCCACTTTTGGCTTTAAAATTATTCATATTGAACTTTTAAAGATTGATAAAAGAGAAAAATTATTTACATCTATCTTCTAAAAGATAAAATCAAATAATAAAGTCATAACAGTTATGTAAGAGACAGGTGGGTAGAAAATTTCCTTTAGAGTAAAGGAAATTTTCTACCCTCCTGTCTCTTATATAACTGTTACAACTGGTTTATTTTTCCAATTAGACTTATTTTTTAATGAAAACTTTAGAACTTCACTAATAACTAATTACTAAAGTTAAGTAATTAGTTTTTAGTGAAGTTCCAAACCTTAATATTGTAATTTTTCAAAAATTTTATTAACTAATGTACTGGTCCAATTATTTGGAATAGTACAATCAAAAAGTTGTTAATTAAAGATATTGAATTATATTGAACTATCAGCATAAACTCTCTGTATTATTAATAGGTTTTCCTTATGAAAAGTATGACTGAGCATGAGATTCTGCAATGTCTAAGTCTTTCAAATCACCAGGGCTTGGTTCTTGATATAGTATATCAATTATTATACTTGTAATACTATATCAAGTGCCAAGTATATACTTAGTATATATATATAGTATATCATATACCCAGCTTTTAATTATTTTTTTCAATATCTGTATCAATTTCAATATCTGTATCAATATTAACACGATTTTCAAGTAATTAAATGTTTAAAAACATACATATATAAATTAGCAATGAAACAAGAACCTGTCTATAAGTTGCCTTTTATTAGGTGTTTTTAAAATTCTCCTTGCATCTTTGGATAGTTCCAAACCTTGATTCGGCAATATTTCAAAAAGATCATTAACTAATATACTGGTCCCATTATAAAATAGCACAATGTTGTCGAGTAAAGAAATTGAATTCAAAAAATTATCAGTATAATTATGTATCATTAACAGGTTTTCCTATTGAAAAATTCGATTCTACATGAGATGTCTAAATTTTTGAAATTGTTAGAACTTGGTTCTTGATATAGCAATACTATACTTATAGTATATCAAGTATATAATATATACTTGATATATTTAATAAATATACACAGTATAGCATATATTCAGTTTTAAACCGTTTATTTTATTATCTGTTAAAATTTCATTACCAGTATCAATATTACCACAGTTTTCAAGTAATTGATAATAAAAATAAAAATTAGCTAGATTGTGTCTATTAGTCGTTGTAAAAAGACTTTTTTTATAATTGAAAAACAACTTAAGTTACTTAAAAATTTTACGAAGTTTTAGCGCTTGCGTGATTTAATTATTTAATAAAGCATTCTGGATATTTTTGGACGAAAAAATTATTCGACGTGAAAAAGACGTTTAGAATTTTAATAGAACAGACGGACGCGATTTGAACGTCCTAAGGACGTCTATTTTACGTCCCGTGCCCACTGGGGTTGCAATTCATGATATGACCATTAAAATCCTAATAAATTCTTGGCTGTTTCAGATAATGCGCCAGTGAGCGTAAAAAAATATTATAAAATACATAAATCTGTGTAAATAAAATAAAGTACAATGTTTACTTTATTTATATTTATATAAATAGAGTAAATAATGCATTTTTTATACTTTAATAATATTTATCTTCCCAATAAGCGCGGGACCTAAAAAAGACGTTTTGAAAGAAGTTTAAAAGACATTTAAAAGACGTCATTTTTAGACCCTGTGCCTAATAAGTTGAATATATACATATATAAATATTTAGAAAAAATAGAAGAGTGAAGATCTTTCATCTTGGTTTCTGTAATATTGTCAATATACTTATCAAATTATTTTTGACTTTTCACGTTTAATAAATAAAATGGTTAAATTAAATATATAATCTTCACTCAAAATTGAGAATGGTCCTGGTTTTGACTCATAGTTGAGTATGGCTCTAACCTTGACATGTTTTTATCAGTTTGAGCTTATAGAAGCTTCATTTTTTTAACTAACTACTAATACAGTTATTTACAAAAAACATTTTGATTAATTTAAAAAGATTAGTTACACTTTCTTGTAGGTGTCATTTTAGAATTTAAACCAAAGCTCCAGTTTTTTAACTCTTGCAAGTTTTGTTTAGTGCATGTATGAAACACGGCCATATGAAGTCAAAAGCAACTTACTTCAAATAACATTTCAATTAAATTTACCTCCTTGAAAATCATGTTCTTATGCTCAGTCTAGCGTTTGATTATATTTTATATATATAATTATATAAAATATAATCAAACGCTAATTCTCCATTACTGAAATCACCTCTTGTTTTAAGTCACCTAAGCTCTCGTTATCCAACCCATTTTCCCTCTCTCTCTCCCTCTTCTCTCTCTCTCTCTCTCTCTCTCTCTCTTTGTCTTGTCTATGAAAATAAAAGTATTTAACTCACACGAAAATTTGAAACAAGTAGGTAACTGCCCTGAGCAAACGCTTAGTAGACTACTCTTCACTCAAAAATTTCTGCTCATATGCTTTTGTCTTCAGAATGGCACTGTAGTCGCGCTGGTCTCTCCGTAATCGCATATTGTTTGCCAGCTGCTTAAGCTCGTGAAAAGTATGCTGAAACATGTGTTGCTGGAACAAAAACATAAATTTTCAGAAGCCTTTATGCTGAATTCCCATAAATGACCTCAGTCTTCTATTCAAAATTTCAGAATTACTGTTTGTTTTGTGGTTGAGGGAAAGGAAACTGTACCCTTCAGGTGTAACCAGTCCTACACAGTACCTTTCAAAATATCTTTTGAACGACAGAAGCTTCGTTTTGACATCACCAGTGAATTCTGCCAGCTCTATGACACATGAGCCCCATGCTCCTAAAAATTCTGGTTGAAACCTGCAGAGACCCATCACTTTACGAGCCTATTTTTTAACAATCGGAGATGTCTATCTTCTCTATAAAGTCCAATAACAGAGAGTTGTCAATTGATGGCATTTTTAAAACGGAATCTGAAAGTGAGATCAGCATCTATTACGATCAGAATTGGTAACAGTGGTAATTTTAATTGCAATTTATATGATAGAGTGATAGAGTTGTTGACAAGAAAAACATATCTTTTAAGCATTTAACAGCGTCTCAAAATAGTACTCAAATAAAATTGAAAAATTTTATTTACTTGTTTTATATTATAATTTATTATTTATATTATTATTACCTTATTACAAAATTTTAATCAAAATATTTTGAATGAAAAATAATATACGAAAATAGCGTGAGTAGGACAAAATTGCGTCATTGAAATATTTTGAGTTACTTGTTAGTTTATTGCAATATTATTACATTTTTTTGTTAAATCTTTTTGTAGAATTAAAGATGATCCCTTAATTGCTGTAGTGAAATTATATTTAAATGTTGGTCACCTAAATCCATTAAAGTCTCTTTTAGAACATTTTAAAGTCTGCGCTCAAAGTCTGACACGATATTCTGAGGTTCCATTCCAAGCAAATCATTCATCTTAGCGATCACAGATTTGTACAACAATTCTGACTTTGATGTCATAATGCACACATGTCACAGGTATTGATGACCCACAGAGTTGTGGGTTATCTAAACTCAGGTTGTGTTAGTCAGGCTCAGGAAAAAGATCTTCAAGTGTTTGTAAATACTCTACCAAAATTATCAGAAGTTAATACCATTTTCTTACTTCGATTCGTGGAATCATGCTAAAATATTTGATAAAAATTTAACTTTTGTTTAAAATGAGCATTTATGAATAAATGACACATTCTTTTGTGCTACTTTAAGCATTCACAAAGACGTATTTTTTAAATTTTGATTATAGATGTTTATAATCATGAAGTATTGCTAATTTAGTGAATAATTGATTGATGCACTAAGAACTTTATTCAAAAAAGATCACCTGAAAGACCCATCAACAAAACAGTTTTTTTACATATTTTACCTTGGACACTGCAAGTTGTTCTTCAAAGAATAAGCCACATCCTCGCCAGACTTAACAGATCCAATGAAAACATCTCGATATCGATAAGAATCCCTCTCACCAAGAATTAAAGCTGCACCTATTGAAGGTTTTGAGTTATTGAGCTCATTTACTATTTCCTTATCCTTAATTTTAAATTGAAAATGTTAAATGTTAATGTTAAATTCAAATCGAAATAAAGTACGCAGGTCTTCAGAGGTGTTTTCAGCTTTTCCTTTGATTCCAGACTTGACTTGCAAAATATGCATGTGTGTTGACTTCGAACCACAATCATATGCACCAGTTAAAATAATTTTCTGTTCAAAAAATGTACGCTTTTCCTTTGCATTTCATAGAGTTAAAAAAACAACACTTGAGATGAGTTTTGTTTTTGTAGACCTTGTCACGGATATAGCCATTGTCTCCACACCAAATAATGCACGAGTTTTTTCTTTCTCATTCAGTTTCATAAAAATCAAGGCCGTGAAACATGTTTTCCAACATTTTAAACAAATCAAACTAAAATTATTTGTTTTGATTTTGATTACCTAGATTTTCAAAATTATTCCGAAATTAAATTTATTTCGGCATAATTCCTGATGCGCATATTTGGCATTATCCCTTTTTTCTTATTTTTTAGTGTTTTGTTTATATATATATATATATATATATATATATATATATATATATATATATATATATATATATATATATATATATATATATATATATATATATATATATATATATATATATATATATATATATATATATATATATATATATATATATATATATATATATATATATATATATATATATATATATATATATATATATATATATATATATATATATATATTTGTAAAAACGCTGAGATTTTTGATAAGTAATAAAAACATTAAAAACAAAAAGGCTTCTAATTGCGTTGAACAACAAGCTAACCGGGCGTGTCTATTATCTTCGGAGCATGAAGATGGATAGCCAAAGCGATTTATTCGACTTCTCTGTTAATGGTGATCAATATTACTTCAAATCTACACGTACTGTACTTGCTTGCTGGTCTGCCGTCAAAGATTTACAAAACTATGGAGGAATTAACAGCGCCTGAACTGCCAGAGGATATTTCGTAAGTAGAGTTGATGACGAAACTGGAAACTTTAAAATCAGAAATCATTGTTAATCTCACGGTATGAATTTGGGAAAATTTATAGTGGCAATGAAAAATCAATACAAATGTTTGCGCATTGAGTGATCCGAGCAGCTCAAGAATGCAAGTTTATGTCTTCAGAGAAAGGTGGCCGACGTCGTAATCAATTCATTATTGGAGTTAATGATTGTGCTGTTCTGCGTGTCATTCTTCGGGGAGAAGATGCGTTGAGCTTTGAAGATTGTGTCAAGACGGCATCCGTAAATGTACACTAGATTAGATGCATCATGTGTATCTGTAAATGAAAGTAAATGCAAGTTACCGAACAGCTGGGACTTTAATGTCAAATGATATACGAAGAAAAAAAAATGCGATATTTAAACTGCAAATCATTGAATCACTTTACACGTGAGTGTACCTCCTTATGCAGGAAATGCTCGCATAAATATGATGTGAAGGACTGCTACAAACATCGACAAATCCGGGTAAACTTAAATTGGACAAGTTTGCATTGGGTATTTCTACAAAAACTCGTCCCAAAACAATACTACCTACTATCGACTTGGTATTAAACGGAAAAAACGCTACAACGCTCGTGGATACTGGTTGCTCGCAATCATTTATCACCAAGAAGTTACTATATGACTATAAAGCAATTCGTGTAGTGCATGTTGCTACAATGGGCGGAATAATTCGATGTGAAGAACATCGAGTTATTCCGCCCATTGTAGCAACATGCACTACACAATATATATATATATATATATATATATATATATATATATATATATATATATATATATATATATATATATATATATATATATATATATATATATATATATATATATATATATATATATATATATGCATGCATGCATGCATGTGTACCAGATACATATGGATAAACTATTGAAGAATCATTTAACAACATTATTTTATTTAAATAATAAATAACAACATTTTTTTTTGTTTAACAGTTTAATGAATGCTTTCAAAAATTCCGAAACGCTCGTTCCGCCGCAATGTACTCGAAAGCATTCATGTAAAACACTCCGAAACGCTCCTTTCGTAAGAAACTGTTTCGCTAGTATCCTTTTGAAATGATTTGTTTTGCAAGTTTCTTTTCGTAAAGGTTTATTACGGAATTATTATTTATTTTTTTCGTATAATGCGTTACGGAAGGTGAATTAGCGTGTCTACAACTTCCGCAATAGCAACTTGAAATACAAAAAATAAATTTCGAAATTTTCGTAAGTTTTTGTTTACGGCGAACAACCCTAAATAAAACTAACTTTAAACTAACTTCAACATAAACTTGTCAGCAACACAGTAAAAAAAATGCCCGTTACTTTTTTAAAAGTCATAACACTATTTTATAATTTCGTATTTTATAATGGGTAATTGCCTTGAATTAAATGTTCAATGGATAATTCGTATGAAAAAAACCATAAAATAATTTTAGCTTAACGAGTAATTAAAATTATGTTTTACGTATAATTGGTATGAGGTAAACATAATTGAACATATTATGAAATAAGCAATTGATCGTAACGGTAATTAGCTGTTATAAAACACGAAATCCGGCGTTATTTTAGCGTTAGGTAAGAATCGTATTTGAAAACCTGATATAACGACTAATTACCCGCTATGTTTACTAGGATGGGTCATTATATATAGGGAAAAAAAAAACTATTTTATCATATTCTAATAGTGATACTATGTTGTCTTAGGTCTAAACAAATAAAAAATGTCTACAAAAAGTTAAATAAAGTCGTGTCTGAAACCCGCGCATGCGAATTATAGTTTAGGAAATTTTCGAAAAAACAACGTTTGGTTAAATGTATATATTTTATTAAGATGCAATTATATAATAATAGAAAATGAAGAAAAAATTTGGTATTAATATACATTAACATACTGTAAAATAAAATCTAACGGATTTTGTTTTACAAAATCTTGTTTACTATCAAGTCGGGGGATAAGTTTTCTGGATGCAAGTTTCGCTCGTATTAAACCTTCTCGTAATTTTGCCTCGCATAAAAACTTAGATGCTTCCGTCACTATTTTCACAGAGCGTTCGACTACCTGCGTATGACAAGGTAGATTTACTTAAATTAAGTTTAAGCCGCCCTAAGACTCAATAATCTCGTTTATTTTTTAATTAGTGATTTCGAAGAATTGGTGGATCAAAATAATTTTGTCGCTAATTAATGAGCTCATAATAACAATTGGCATTAGAATTTATTGGCGGTACTTCAAACACACGAGGTATCTTTTCTGTATGAGTTGAATTTCGTGCTTTAAGTATCCTCCTTGCAGCGAGTTCCCTTACTATTTTGTGTTTATCACACAACATCAACAGAAGCAAAGTTTTAGAATGGGCAAAATAGACATTACGTTGAACCACGGAATCTAGTTTTAGTTTAAGCTGTGCTGTTAGATATCAATAACATTTAATTAATTTCCAAAAGTTTTTTAAACCCATTATTGCTACTTTCTTCACAAATTTTATTGTCTTGTCTTTTCTTCCATCAAAGTATGAATCAGGTAAATGAAACTGCGTTTTTTGTTTAAACAATTCATTACAATCTTTTTTCCTTTACTGCCGTATTTTTGATTAATAGACCACTTCAATATCCAAAGATATATCGTGCAATATTGAAGAAACAATCGCAGCCGCTGTTCTAATGGAAATACCGTAACGGCCGCAGGTTTTTGACAACATAGGCAAATTTTTTACCGTATGTTTTATTATTTTCCTTATTTGTGATGTGGAAGGTAAGTTTAGCCTATCAGGTGAAGAAATATTGCCTTCAGACTCACTTGAAGTCGACACTAACTCTTGCTATTCGATACTACACTTCTCTTGAATTTTGTGAATGTGTAAACTAGATTTGTTTGTTTTAGAGGCTCTTGTTACTTTTTTTTGTAATTTAACTGAAAGAATATGATCTATTCCATCAATTCACATCTTCCTTTGTTGTTTTTGGTCAAGCAAAAACTTCTGTTCTTCTTTTAGTACTTTTTTTTTATTGGACAACAACAAACTTGTTTACATTTACATGAACAATTGTCGAATAAAACTCTGCTATGTTGTATAAAATCAATTTTTTGATCATCAGATTATCTTTTTAAAGATTTGATGAGGATTTTTTACATTAAATGATTTTATTAGCTAAATTACTGTTAACACTATTGTGTGTGAAAGCGTAAAAAACGACGACTTTCTTTAAACATCTCTTTTTTGAGACACAAGCTCAGTAATATCTTAAAATGTTGGTTCTTTTATAGTATTTCTGCTAATTTTAAGCTGTAATCTATTCCATTTGTAATATTTTATAACATCTTTGTAGGTAGGCAATACATTGTCCTTCATATCTTGTACACTCCGAATAACTTCTAGTTAAAAAATAAATAGTCTTCTAGTTTACATAATGATTTATTAATTATTGTAAAGAAAATTATGAACGAATGTAAACCACATGCAACTGTGTTCTTATAATAATTTTGTCGCACTTAAATTAAGCTAAACTATTACACTTTAAGATGACGAAATACATTCGCAACCACTTTTAAGTAACCTCTTAAAGTAATAAAAACAAAACTATTTGTAAACAAGGTTGGCTTAATAACTCTATATCACTTTACAGTCAAATAAGTGTTTTATTCACAAAGTAAATTTGTTTAATTGTTTACGCTTTACACCCTTTTATACGTTTATATCTAACTTTTATACGTTTATATCGGGATCGATGCGCGCCCAGTTACACTAAAAAAAAAAAATAATTTCACTATTAAAACTCGATTTGAGAAAAAAAAAAAAAAAAACTGACCCACACTAATGTTTACTAACTTTAACAACTTTTTTTTTTAACTTTTATAAAGTTAAAAAAAGTTATTATTATTATTGCTACTTTTATTGTTATTATTATTATTTTTATTATTATTATTATTACTATTTTACTAATCACCCTTTGTAAAATATATTTACAAGGTAAAAATGCAAACTAAGAAAAAAGAGAGAAAAAAGTATTATTTAGCTTTCTTCAAGTGTTTTTAAAAATTGTTCGCTGTTATTTTACATTCCAAAATTGAACCGCCTGTACCAAAATGTGGAGATTGGCTTAGAGAATTACATTCTCTAAGTCTCTAAGTCTCTAAGTTTTACTTTTTTTTAACCAACAATATGGTTTTTATATTCAGTTTATAAATATTACATAATTCTTTTATATCATCTAACGAAGAAGATTTAAATGAACAGTAGTTAAGTTGGGAATTAATGATTTCAAAGGTTACTTTACTGTTTAAAGGCGGATAAATAGATTCAATTTGTTTTGGTGTTTATAATTTGACATCTCCTTTTTTTAAAAAGAGAGTGTATATAAATTTTACTATACTTGGAGACATTAAAAAGCAATTTAACTGCGTTCCTTCCATGTTTGTCGAGTCTTTTCATTGTTGACTCTTTAATTTCACAATGCTCTAGCCGTGGGTTTGCGTCGGAACTGCAAATGATTTATATAATTGAAAAATGAACCTTGGATATGTAAACAGGATTCCAGATTAAATCAGAGTTTGCACCGTTACCTGGAAATTTGTCACCCTACTGTCAATACTCATTCTATAAAGTGAAACAAAAATTGATATTTTTGTATCCGAAGTAAAGCCGAGGTGATTAAGTTTTTATTTGATGGTCTTCTAAGGATAATTTAAAGTTCAAGTTTTATTTTCTGGAGAGTAAAAGTCCCATTTTGACAGCATTAAGCTTCGTTCAAATTGTTGTACATGTTACACGTTGTATTAAAATCTTTAAGGTACGAGAGAAGAATTGAGAAGAATGATGTCATCAGCATAAGTTACAACACTAGTCAAGTTACCACATATAGTAGTGCCACCAATTTTATCATTTTTTATACTTTTAAATAGCTTTTTACTGTACATGTTATATAGGCATGGTGGCAGAATTGATTCTTGTCTCACTCCTTGCTTAAGATCAAATGAGACTGATTTGGAACCTAGGTATGAAACGGTTGCACTGCGACTACGGTATAAAGAAGATATAGTGTTAACTATTTGGAGAAGTAGATTTTTATTAAAATAAAGTTTATTAAAAAGAATATCCCAGTTGCAGCTGTCAAAGCCTTTTCAGCATCTAGTGAAAATAAATAAATAGACGAATTGTTGCGGTTGTAATGCTTAATTGTTTCGCTTACAACAAATTCTGCATGGAGGGTTGATCTCTTATTATTAAAACAAAATTGAAGCTGATGAGTTTCTTTTATATCCGGGCATATGAGTAAGATAAGGTACTCCAAAAATTTAGTAAATATTCCTAATACCACAGTAATTGTTTGGATCGGTAAGTGATATTGTGTAGGATTTAACTTGAGGTATAATATTTAACGTTTTTTGTTTTTGTTTAAGTTATATTTTATCATAACGTTTTATGGTGCTGGCCATTAGATCATTAAATCTTCTATCAGATACTAAGTTTTTATTTAAACTAATCTACTTCTTTTGTGTTTATATATGTGCCTTTGTGTTTATATATGTACACTCAAAAAAATTATTCCTTGCATATTAAGGAAAAGAATTTCCTCACCGGTTTTACCTTAAAAATTTCCTTACCGTAGTAAAAAGTATTCCTTGATTTAAGAAAACTTATTTACTTAAATCCAAATTAAGTAAAAACAAAGGAAATATTTTTGGTATTCGATAAAAGCGTATTTCATTAAAATAATGTGAGCCTCTAGTGTTACAGTAATGGCGTTGATATAGTATAAAATGATAAAGATACATTATGTTTAAAAAGTAATTTATTTACAAAAATTATTGTTATTTTTATTATAAGAAAACAGTAAATTTTTTCCCACTCGTCATAAAGTATTAGAAAAATTAAATAAGCTGGCATAATTATATAAAAGCTACATGTATTTGTATGGCCCATACACATACATGTGGCTTTTATATAAGTATACCAGCTTATTCAACTTTTGCCATACTATGGCAATACTATACTATACTTTGCCATACTATGGCAAGTGTATGGCAAGTGTATATCAGCCATATTTCATTCTTTATATTAAGAGAAAACCGTTAAAAAATACAAAATACAAAAATTAACAGAAAAAAACCATAGCAAAGCAATGGTTTGTTCTGACGTCAAAACAAACAATTTAGAAAATTTTAAATTTATATATATATATATATATATATATATATATATATATATATATTATATATATATATATATATATATATATATATATATATATATATATATATATATACATATATATATATATATATATATATGTATATATATATACATATATATATGTATATATATATACATATATATATATATATATATATATATATATATATATATATATATATATATATATATATATATATATATATATATATATATATATATATATATATATATATATATATATATATATATATATATATATATATATATTTCTCGTAGATCGCATTAGCAATAAATTTTCATTTTTAATATTTACAATATTTTTTATTCTTGACATGTTTACAATTAAAACTCTGGTAAATAAATTTAAAAACTGAAGACAATACAGAGAAAAAATTGGATCTTGGGTGCTACCCATTGTGCAACTATTTTGTAATTTAGCTTTAGTACATGTTTCAAAATAATAACCTTAGCATTGCCAAATGACACAATTTTTTTTTAAATGTAAGCGATTAAAACATATCTTTAATATTGATTTTCGAAACCAGGAAATGCCCTTAATTAAATTTCTTAATGGCAGAAATAATTGCCTTATTTATATTTTATGTTGTCAGGATATTATCCTTTAATTACAATTCTTAATATCAGTAAAAACTTCATTGATTATTCCTCAATGTGAGGGAATATTTCCTAAATTACATTCTATAATGGCAGGAAAAATTGCCTTAATTACAGTTCTCAATGAAAGGAAAAATTCCCTATGATTATTTAATTACATTTAGAACTTTTTTTTTTTTTACGGAAATTATGTATTTAATTATTTCCCTTTTTTAAGGAAATTTTTTTAAAGGAAAACTATTTCCTTAAAATTATATTTTCTTATTTAAAGGAAATTTTTACCAATGCTGATTTTGAGGGATTATTTTCTTATTTTTTCCCTTAAAAATAAGGTGAATATTTTTTGAGTGTATGTATGTGCGTGTATGTGTGTGTGTGTATGTGTGTGTGTGTGTGTGTGTGTGTGAGCGAGTGTGCGTGTATTTGTGTATGTATGTGTAAACATATGAATAAAAATAAATAAATAATCAGACCAAGACACATTGGTCAAAATAGCAATTTTTCGTATCTACGTCTTTAGCTAGTCAAGAATTTGAGACAATTTAAAAGAAGAAAAACAAAAAGTGTTTTTTAAAAATGAAGAACGAACTTTGACATGATTAAAAAGAAGAAAAATAGTATAAATTTTTAAAAACTGAATATTTGGATGTTTAGCAGCCAAAAATAAGTGAGAATTTGAATAAACTTATAACTGAATATAAAATCCAAATCGAAACCCAGTTGATGAATGTTAAGGAATATTGTGCTGATGTTTAATAAATATTTTTTAAGCTTAAAATTACACGCATTGCTCAAAAAAAGCAATAGAAGTTAATAAATACCTAATATTCGAAACGCAAGAAATTAATGACAAATAATACTCTAAACTCGAAATACAATAAGCCGGGTGAATAAAAAGACATTTGCTTTCACTTAGTAATTGGTCAGTTTTACGTGAATAAAAATTTGTTTAATATGGTTAAATTTTCATTCACGTAAGGTTGAGCAATTACTGAGTAAATTGCTTAACTTAACATGAATAAATATTTGTGCAAAACTCCTAAATATTACCCAGTAAGCACAGGACGTTTTCAAAACGTTTTAATTCCGTTCAATTTACGGTCAGACGTTAAAAGAACCAATACAATCGTTTTTAAAACGCTTTTTTGTAAAAGTTTTTTTTAATGTTAATTTAAAGTTTTTTTAGCGTTTTTTAGGCGTTTTTTTTTTTAACAACTTACGAAATTTCTCAG
>NC_061158.1:59067522-59147012 GCF_022113875.1 Hydra vulgaris
ATTGCTCAAAAAAAGCAATAGAAGTAATAAATACCTAATATTCGAAACGCAAGAAATTAATGACAAATAATACTCTAAACTCGAAATACAATAAGCCGGGTGAATAAAAAGACATTTGCTTTCACTTAGTAATTGGTCAGTTTTACGTGAATAAAAATTTGTTTAATATGGTTAAATTTTCATTCACGTAAGGTTGAGCAATTACTGAGTAAATTGCTTAACTTAACATGAATAAATATTTGTGCAAAACTCCTAAATATTACCCAGTAAGCACAGGACGTTTTCAAAACGTTTTAATTCCGTTCAATTTACGGTCAGACGTTAAAAGAACCAATACAATCGTTTTTAAAACGCTTTTTTGTAAAAGTTTTTTTTAATGTTAATTTAAAGTTTTTTTAGCGTTTTTTAGGCGTTTTTTTTTTTTAACAACTTACGAAATTTCTCAGTTAGCTTATGAACGTTTTTAAAAACATTTTTTAACATAATAAATAAACGTTTTTTTAATGTACCCCAGTAAGCACAGATTGTTTTTAAAAGGTTTAAAAAACGTTAAAAACCGTTTTAATAACGTTCTGTGCTTACTGCGACACGCCAATATTTAAAAGAGTATGCTTACGCAAATAATAGCGCAACCTTCGAATTATTCAAGTAAAAACTATATAAATTAACATATCTTTAAATCAACCAAGTGTTTGTATTGTTTTCTTAGAGAATAAATTTTAAAAATATATTGGAGTATTTTTAGTTTGTCTTCGTTGAAACTAGGTTGAGTTTGTATTTCTACTTGAGTCAAGTAGATATGATTAAAATGATAAAGTTTTTATGGTGTGGTTATTTAGATTAAATAGCTTAATTGTTGAGTAAACTTAATTGCTAAAGAAACTAGATTAAGTTTTTAATTCTACTTGATTATCAACTGCTTTTAATGCAAAAAAATTCATTTGGATTTGAGAAAAGGAAACAACATTTTCAGAATTTTTCTTCTTTAACTCTAAAGAAGAAAAAATAAAATATGATAATATCAGTGGTTTTTATTAAGGAATTACTAAAGTTAAAAAGGCTGAAAGACAAAAAATATGATGATTTGTTTCAAGAAAGTAAGTGATTTAGTACAAAAGTTCATTTTAAGATTTTAAATCTTTAATAATATTCTGGTGTAATTACCAAATATTTGGCAGTATGAAACCTATAATATTATATACAATATTATATATCCTATTTTACTTATAAAATTAATAATCTGTAAAAGAATTCGAATTGTAAAATTTCTTCATGCGAAACCAAATTTTTAGATGAAATTCATATTTGAATCTCTTTGCTTGAGTTCTGTAGGTCAAAAAAATAATAAATAAAGATGATATTGATTGTGATGACCAAGAGGTTCATTTTAAGTTACATCAATTTTTATCATATTAAAATAAAAGGGATAAATATGATAGATTTCCATTATCTCAAGCAAGTAATTTTTTAGTTAAGAATAATAACGTAATGTTCGTAGTAAAATGCTAACACGACTGTCAATATAAAAAGATTTCATTGAAACAATGAGGTTTCAATTTTACCTTTAAATAATTACCTGCCCCAGTAAGCACATGAACGTTTTTTAAAACGTTTTTTTAACTATGAAAAAAAACGTTTTTTAAACGTTCTGAATGGCAATACCTAAAAGACGTTTTTAAAAAAGCGTTTAAAAAACGTTCTAAAAAAGTCGTTTAAAAAACGTTCTAAAAAAAACGTTTAAAAAACGTTCTCAAATACGTAAATTAAACCATAAAAAAACGTCTTTTAAACTTTTAAAAGACGTTTTTTTTTAGAAAATATTCCTAAGTCCATAGGTACTATTATTAAATTGTTTTTAAAAGAACCTGTTGGTTTAAAAAACAAAAAAAATAATAAACTTATTTAAAAGTTATTTTTAAATTTATTTTTTAAAACAATTTACAAACAAAGTAATATTATAACAATGATATCTGTTGGATTTAAGGCACTTTGAGACAAGCAAAAGTTGCCCGCTTTCACGAATCAGCAATTATTGCATCTACAATCGACTCTGTGTATAATTCGTGAGAAGTCGATGCACAAACTAAAAGAAAAAACTATATATTTAAAACAGACAATCTGAACAGCAATAATAGTATTATAGTATAATAATAATATATAGTATAATAATAATAGTAATAAGTTTTTAAATTACAAATATATGTTTTAAAAAAAATATATATAACTTCACATTGCATATATATATATATATATATATATATATATATATATATATATATATATATATATATATATATATATATATATATATATATATATATATATATATATTTATATATGTATATATATATATATATATATATGTATATATATATATATATATATATGTATATATATATATATGTATATATATATATATATATATTTATATATATATATATATATATATATATATATATATATATATATATGTATATATATATATATATATATATATATATATATATATATATATATATATATATATATATATATATATATATATATATATATATATACATGTATACACATTTTTGGCACAATATAAATAAAACAGCATCAAATTGAAATAAAAATGACTCTGCATTGTCAGTAATAAGCGCCACTAATAAAACATAAGAAATTCTGACTAAAAGACTAGTATTTTGTATGCCCTCCATGCGCATCAAGCACGGCCTGTACAAGTCTTGGCATAGATTGTACCAGCTTTTGGATGGTGTCAACAGGGATTGCTAGCCATGCAGCTTGCAAATGTTGCCACAAATCATCCAGATTGCTGGGTTTGTACTTTCTGTACTTTTCTGAAGAGCTCCTTCTACAAATTTTCAATGGGGTTCAGGTCAGGATTTTGTGGAGGCCGTTCAATAGCATTGGTACGAGCATGTTTGAGATATTTTATTACTTTCTAAGCTTTGTGGCAAGGAGCATTGTCTTGTTGAAAGAAAAATGGTTTGTTTTTACCAAACAGTTTGTTTGCTGATGGTTTCATTTGTGTTTTTAATATTTCCAAATATTTATCCTGATTTACCATGCCTGTACAACAATATAAATGACCTACACCTGATCCTGACATGCAACCCCATACCATAAGAGAGCCTCCTCCATGCTTTACTGTATGAGAGGACTAAATCATTCACTAACACACAGAAGACTAAATCATTCACCAACTATTCTCTTAACATAAGCTCTTTTAGCACCACAGATAACAGTAAAGGTACTTTCATCACTCCATAGCATTTTATTCCATTGTACGACAGTCCAGGTATTGTGCAACTTCGTGAATACTTTTTTTTTCGCGATGTTATCAGGTCGCAATAAAAGCTTCTTCGCAGCAATTCTCCCATTCAAACCATCTTGCTGCAAGCAATTTTTAACTGTGCTTGCTGTCAGATAAACTTCATGGTTTTTCTCCATGTAGGATCTCAAGCCATGGCGAAATGATTGGACTAACTCGCCCGAACCTAAAGCCGATTCTGCTTTGCGGTAGTTTTATGAGATGGGTATACAAGGGAAAAGCACCAAGTCCATTTTTAACAGTATGGAGTTATTTACACCACTATTTAGTATTTTAAATTTTCCCTCATTTGATATACCACACTAATTTAATAAACCAATTATTAAAGTGTTATTAAGATTCATAATTTCAACTATTACACAAAAACTTATTGGCTCATTATCTCAATAAACAAATGAATAAATAAATAAATATATATATATATATATACTATATATATATATATATATATATATATATATATATATATATATATATATATATATATATATATATATATATATATATATATATATATATATACATATATATATATATATATATTTAAACAATTGAAAATGTATTCTACAAAAAGAGTGCTCATTGTTCTTAAAAGAACAGAGCAATTACAAATTAGTAAAAAATCACTTGGCAAAATTTTTTCTCATTTAACACTGTGTTTCATCAATAAAGACTCATCAGAAATCTCTCTCTCTCTCTCTTTCTATATATATATATATATATATATATATATATATATATATATATATATATATATATATATATATATATATATATATATATATATATATATATATATATATATATATATATATATATATATATATATATATATATATATATATATATATATATATATATATATATATATATATATATATATATATATATATATATATATATATATATATATATATATATATATATAGATTTCTGATGAGTCTTTATTGATGAAACGATATTGATGAAATGATATATATATAGATTTCTGATGAGTCTTTATTGATGTTAAATAAAAAAAAATTTTTGCAAAGTGATTTTCTACAAATTTTGTAATTGCTCTGTTCTTTTAAGAACATTGAGCACTCTTTTTGTAGAATACATTTTTAATTGTTTTGAATATATATATATATATAAAATTTCAAAAATAATATTTGATTTAAAAAAAAAAATTATTTTTGGTTTTATTACTTAAAAAATTACACTTTCTAACAAAAAATGAAAAAAAAAAAATTTATGTTTTTATATGATCATTTTAATAAATAAGTTGAAATTTTTTCAAAATGAATATATTTTTCAAATTTTTATAAAATTTCGCTTCATTTGAGTACTACGTTGACTTATTTTTGAAAAACTTTTTTTTTGAAAATATTAGGGACCCATTAAATATTTGAGGGTCTTGAGTGTCCCATGAAAATATTTTGTATTCAAAAAAATTTTAAACCTAGTGTTTTTGTATTAGATAGAACACATTTTAGGGGGTGTTATAAGGGCCACCCTAATATATATATATATATATATATATATATATATATATATATATATATATATATATATATATATATATATATATATATATATATATATATATATATATATATATATATATATATATATATATATATATATATATATATATATATATATATATATATATATATATATATATATATATTAGGGTGGTCCATAAAACAACTTTTTTGAGAAAAACCTGCTGACACCCCCTAAATGTGTTTTATCTAATACAAAAACACTAGGTTTAAAATTTTTTTGAACAAAAATTATTTTTAGGGGTAGCTCAAGGCCCTCAAAAATTTGACGGGTCCCTAATATTTTGAAAAAAAAACTTTTTCTAAAGTATGTCAACCTGGTACTCAAAAGAAGCGATATTGTATAAAAACTTCAAAAATAATAATCATTTTACATAAAAAACATGCCTAAAAAAAATTATTCTCAAAAAACCTGAAAATATTGACTTTTTTTTATTTTCAGCTTAAAAACAATAGTTTTTATGCATTTATACCTAAAAAAAATTATTTTTATAAAAAATTATTATCATTTTTAAATTTTTTATATAATTTTGCTTATTTTGAGTACCAGGTTGACATACTTTAGAAAAAGTTTTTTTTTCAAAATATTAGGGACCCGTCAAATTTTTGAGGGCCTTGAGCTACCCCTAAAAATAATTTTTGTTCAAAAAAAATTTAAACCTAGTGTTTTTGCATTAGATAAAACACATTTAGGGGGTGTCAGCAGGTTTTTCTCAAAAAAGTTGTTTTATGGACCACCCTAATATATATATATATATATATATATATATATATATATTATATATATATATATATATATATATATATTAGAGTATAGTGATTTTCATAACAAAAAAAATTAAAAAATAAATTTTCCTGAGACACGAATCGATGTCTATTATTCATAAGAACAAAGTAAAAATTTTTTGATTTTGAGGATATCTTGAGGTTCCTCTTTGGATTCTAAATTCTTGACTGGTCCTAATGTTTTTGATTTTTTTTTCTAAATCATATCAACCTTGGACTCAAAAAAAAATCTGCTTGTTTTATAATTAATTATTGCCCTTTATATATATATATATATATATATATATATATATATATATATATATATATATATATATATATATATATATATATATATATATATATATATATATATATAAACGTACCTTTTATTAAGTTGTATAGCTTGGTTAGACTAAAAAGATTCTTTGCCTTTTCCAGCTGCCATATTAGATTTGGCCATGAGTGAATTTGTCATAAAACTAAAAATAATTTATTTTAATAATATTATATCTCATAATTTATGAAATTATAATTAACTACTGTATTTAAAATTTTTTTCTTTTTTTTCATAAAATCTAAATGTAATTAAACATTTAGATTTTAATTTAACGATACAGTTAATCTATTAATTAAATATAATCTATTATTTAAAAAATAGCACACTAACCATTAATCTAAAGTTTAAAGCTATGGGATAACCTATAGCTTTAAACTTGCAAACTGGAAAAAGTGTAAATTGGCATTAGTGCGCCAAACAGGTTAGCAAACATTACGAATAGACATAAGTGCAAAATTTGATTAAGTACAAAACAGTTACAAAAACAGGCAGAAGTGTGAACTGATATAAGTGCGTGTAATAAATTTGCAGTTTGGAATTATGGTAAATTTTGAAAATTTATTTGGCACACTTATGCCAGTTCGCATTTATGTTGTTTGCACTTTTGCGAGTTTTTGCAACTGCTTCACACTTACACCAGTTCCCACTTATGGAAATTCACACTTATGCGAATGTTTGTAAATCTATTTAGCCCAAAAAATGCCAATTTACACATATGCCAGTTTGCACTTATAACAGTTTGCAATTATGCTAATGTTTGGAATTCTTTTTGTGCAGTTATGCCCATTTGCACTTATGCCATTTGGCATTGTGTCAGTTTTTGTAACTGCTTTGCACATGTGCTAGTTTGCGCGTATGAAATTCACGGTTATTCAGTCATCCCATTATGGTAAAACGGCTAACATAGAGCCATGCATGGGATTTGTATTATGAATTGTAAGATGGGAGTAATATCATTATAAAATTAAACAGAGTATTTATAGGAATGCACTTTTAATTTACTAACCTCTTCATCATAGCTATCACAAGTTTTTGACAGTTCTTACCACCAATATTTTGAACTCTTTGTTTCTAATAGAAAGAAATAATGGAAATCTGACAATTCCTAATTAAGTAGTAAAAATTATATATTGTAAAGAAAATTTAAAAAAAAAGAAAAATCTGTCAAATCAGTATTTAGCATTTACAACTGCAAATCAGTATTTAGCAATTTACAACTGCAGAGATACTACAGAGTTACTAGATGAAACATTGTCAAGTGCTGAGTCAAACTTATCAAATTCTATTATGCTGTTCATTTCAGTTACTACTTCTTCTTCACACTATTTTATATTAAGTTTTTTGCATCCTTGGGTTTTTATCTTATTTAAGAGAAGCAACACACAATATTGAAAGTGTAAACAAATTTACACTTATTAAATTTTGCATAGTCTTAACTAAACTATGTAAATAAATAAATTTAAAATACATAAATTTAACAATTTAACAACTTAACTGGTCTAACCCTAAATCAGAGAAAAACTAATAGACAGTGAAATACCTAATAGTGGCAATGCTATATTATATATATTAGCGTTTTTCTCAGATTTCGGGTTAGACAAGAAAGATTGTTCCATAGATTTATAGTTTTTATAATATTGAAATATTGGATTTGATGAAGATTATTTAAAGTTAAAATTGGAACCTCATCATTTTAATGATGTTTTTAATATTGACAGTCATGTTAGCAATTTACAACAAACATTACATTATTATATTTAACTAAAGACTTACTTGCTTGAGATAATGGAAATCCATAATGTTTATCCTTTTTATTTAAAGATGATAAAGATTGATGTGTCTTAAAATGAATCTCTTGGTCATCTTTGTTTATTATTTTTTGACCTACACAACACAAACATAGAAAATATTTGAATTTCATCTAACAACTTGTCTTCTTATGTAGCAATTTTACAATTAAAAAATTTTTACAAATTACTTTACAGATTATTAACTTTATAAGTAAAATAGGGTATATAGTATGGTATATAATATTATAGGTTTCATACTGCTAAACATTTGGTAATAACACCAGAATATCATTAAAGAATAAAAATTTTATAAAATGACAATTTGAAGTAAGTCACTTTCTTTCTTGAAACAAATCATCATATTTTTTCCTTTCAGCCTTTTTAACTATAATAATTCCTTTATAAAAACCACTGATATTATTATTTTTAATTTTTAGAGTTAAAGAAGAAAAACTCTGAGAATGTTGTTCCCTTTTCTCAAATCCAAATAAATTTTTTGCGTTAAAAGCAGTTGATAATTAAGTAGAATTAAAAACTTAATCTAGTTTTTTTAAGCATTCAAGTTTACTCAACAATTAAGTTATTTAATAGAGTAAAATAATCTAGCTAACCACACCATTAAAACTTTCTTAATCATATCTACTTGATTCAAATAGAAATACAAACACAACCTAGTTTCAACGAAGGCATACAACTTTAAACTAAAAATACTCCAATATATTTTTAAATTTAATTCTACAAGAAAAGAATACAAACACTTGGTTGATTTAAATATATACTAATTTATATAATTTCTATTTAAATAAATTAATTCGCCTAATCGGGTTGTGTTTAGATCATATCCCATTCGGAACGATTAATTTTTACTTGCGTATTTTGCCGAACAACATTTAAAAAAATTTGCGGAGCAATATTAATAACAACACAACACACGTGCCATATATTATTGTTTGTTACTTAAAATTGCTTTATTACGTGGTCTTTATTTTGTTAACTTTATTGATTTTACAGTGGGTTATTGTATTAATTCATGGATGTAATAGTTCTTAAAGGTTAGTGTTTCTTTCATATACATAATTCTTAACAATATAATAACAATAGTTATATATATATATATATATATATATATATATATATATATATATATATATATATATATATATATATATATATATATATATATATATATATATATATTATATATATATACACACATATATTTATATAATTTTTAAATGAATAACTATTTAAAAAAAAATTTTTTTTAACAACATTTTTTATCAACATTAATTGATATCATCAGGTAAAAAAAGTTACAATTTCTATATATAAACAATTTATTTGGCTGCATTAAAAATTTAATATTTTTACAATTGTTACCATAATTACTTTTTATAAGATAAGTAATTACCATGAAGAAACTCTGACAATAATAGAAAAAGAGTCAGTTGAGTTTTTGTATTTTTGCTTTGAAGTAAGATGTTTGTAAATATAGGATGCCTGATCTAAATTTAAATTTTCTGAAACCGTTGTTGTGTAGTGTCTGGTGTTTTCACCAATATATCCAGCATTACAGCTGGAGCAAACAAATTTATAGACAACAAAGGTTTTTAAATTTGGGGGGTTAGGGGTCTTTGATGAAATCATACTACTTATTTTAAAAGTTGTAAAAACTAGTCTTGCTTTTATATTATCTTTACAATATTTTAAATGTATTTTATTAATTGATGTTAAAATGTATTTGAAAATTTTCCAATATAAGGGAGTTTAAAGTAATGTATCTCAGATGGTTTTGGAGATGACATGTTTTCTTTAGGAGAGATAAGATTTTTAGTCAATTTTTGAAAGTTTTGTCAATTAAGTTGAAGACAAAAGAGTTTTTTTGGAGAGTTTATTTAATTTTTACAATTTCTAGATGAAAACTTGCTGTTTTTTGAAGGCCCTATTGATCAGAGTTTTAATGAATTCTTGTTCATAATTATTATTAGTGAAGCTTTTAAAATTAGTTTGTAAAACTGTGTATTTTTTTTTGAAAAATTTTGAAGTATTAAATTTATAATTTACAGAGTTAATAATAATATCAATAAAGTTCAATTTGCGATCAATCTCTTTCTCTTTATTAAGTTTGGGGTAACTTAATAAACTTAAGAACAGTCACAGTAAAGGGATGAGACTTCATTGACGCATAAATTCATGAGAATGAATTTTAGTAGATGGCACAAGAGACACTAGGGCCATCATAGTATTTGTAGAAAAGAGAAAGAGAAGCAACATTAAGATGTGACAATGTTTGGAGATTGGCTGCAAGAACAGGTCCAACTATGTTTACGATTATGCACCTTATCAAAAAGAGAAAGAGCATCATTGGAAGATCCACCCCAGATATGGCAACTATTTCATAAAAGTATGACAGAATCAATAGTAAGAATGTGACAAGCCTGATAAGGAGATGCATGCTATTTTATTTTGAAATGGATTTGATATATGGTTTCTGAGAATGATCAGAGGTAAGAGTTAATTCTAGGAGTCAAAGTGTAGATGATTCATCAAGTATATTACCGTTCATAAAAATAGAAAGATCTCGATTATTGTGATAACGATTAGCTAAAAACTATTAAGTCTTATCTGAGTTAAAGTTCATTAGCCATTCAAAGCATATATATATATATATATATATATTAGGGTGTCCCAAAATGACATGAATTTTTTTAGTTTTTAACTATTTCTAGATTTTCAAACAGTTTCATATGTATTTTTATTTACTAAAAGCAAAAAAAAAAAAAAAATCAAAAAATTTTCATATTTGACCCCCCCGCCGCTCTTTTTTTTGTGTTTTTTTTCTAAAAAAATGACACAAAGGACTAAAATTATTTTTGATAATCAACTATGTTCGTATTTTATATAATTTTCTTGTGTAATTTTGTTTGATAAAACATAATCAATAGTTATTTTCAAAAAAAAATTCATATTTGACCCCTCCCCCCTCATAACCCCTTTAATGTGTTTTTGCCCTAAAACAATCCTTAATATACTCCTTTTATATATCTATTATTTATATCCAATATAATTAACTGTTATTATAATTTCAAATAGTTTTGTAATAAATAAAAATGAAAATTTATTAAAAATAAATTTTCACCTGGTTTATGACCCTCCCCCCCCCCCATCCTTTCTAATATTACCTTTGTCGTATGATTTTTTTCTGCCTAAATAAGGAATTTTATAAATTATAATTTTTAATTAAAACAAAAAATTTGATAAATACTCAATTATTAAACAAAGAAGGATAGAAATGATTGGTATAAGTTAACAATATTAAAGCACAATGGGAATAAGTACTAAGAAGTTCAAAATCTCATTTTTTTTAAATTATAACAACAAAATAACAATATTTTAAAGGTATAATAAAAAAGAGATTTTTTAAAGCATATTTTCAAAAATTAAGTTTTTGAATTGCTTGTTTATTTATGTGAGGAAGAACTTTTCGGTGGTGTTCTACTGCACGTAAAAGAAATTCTTTCTGCTCATCATCTTTTGTAATAGATGTTGCATAGTCTTGAATTAGTTTTACAGCTCGTTCTGCTGTATCGTTTACAGATTTCAGTGATTTGATATGCTCAAACATGTGATTAAAATTTGTGTTAGTTTTCCAAAACTTTGGGGATTCTACCAACCAACCGCCATCCTCATTTGAATATCCGAATAAATTTAGAATGTTACTTGATTTTGGTCCAATTAAATCAGTCAAACAAGTACTCTGCTTCAGAAGAGGAAATTGTGGAAAGCCTATATCATGTTCACAGTTTTCTTTTATATTTTTCAGAATTATTTTAGCCATTTTAGTTTTATCTCGATCAGATACCTTATCAGAAAATAATGAAAGAGGGGACATTTCTTCAGTTAAATACCAAAGATGCTGATTAAATGTTTCCAGGGCAGCAACAGCAACATCATTGTCAATTTTTTTATAAATAAGCATTTCTTTGTAGAATTCCAGGTCATTAAATGGAGCATCGACTGTGCTTGTGCACGTAAGCCATATTTTCACATAAAATAGTAAAGTAAATTTACAAAACCTTGACAATTTCTCTATAAAACTTTCTTCATACTCTGCCAGGTCAGCAAAAGCAAACATCTTTGATGTGTACAAGATTGTACACATCCATCTAGCATGATGGAAGGCTCCAGGTTTGTGCCACTGTATATTTATTTGTTTTGGATTGAGTAATTGCAAAGCAAGTTGACAACATTCTCGATAATCATCTCTTAATATTTTTCGAGATTTCCGGTTAAGTAAACCAGACAAAAAAATTATTACTTCTGCTTTTTTGGTCTTTAATACTGGTTCTTCGATCTTTATTTTTCTAAAAGTAGTATCTGAAGTTAATGAAAGCTTAGGCCATACCTCATTTTTAAAGTGTCTAAATGGCTCATAATTTGGAGATCTGCATTCTCCAAAAACTTTGAAGTAAACAGATGACAAAACTCTTTCAAAAATATGGTGTCGGCAGGCGCACCAAAGTAACTTTTTGTTAAAGTGTTCTTCAATTAACTTTGCAGAACCATTTATCCAACCTGAATTTGATGGAGTTGTGTCAAAAATCATTGCCACAAGTGTTTTTTCCAGTTTCCATGTCTTTACAGCATCTATGGTAGCTGTTGCCTGACTTCGCCCAGTTGTATCAGGAATCCTGGATACACACAACAATTTCCCTTCAGGTGCACTTGGTTTTCCTGTTACAACAATAGCCAAACGTTCCACTTTACCATCGACCTCAGATACCAGCTTTGAATCTCAGTGAATGGAAGAGTACATGGGTGAAATGAATGTTTTCTTAAGATCATTTGAAACTTGCTGTCGAATTTTATTACCTGATCTGTACGCTGTGCTTTTTGAGATAGATATTTCATCTAAATTGTGACCTAATGCTTCAGCTACAGCTAAAATGATTCCAGATCTTTCTCTGTTGGATAGATTCAACCTATCAGCCATTAAGGAAACTTTAGGGTTTTCTAATATCTTGATTTTTTTTTTCTGCCTAGCAATAGTACTTTCTTCATTTTTATTATGAGTTTTGCCTTCATTATCAAATGCTGCCAATACATTGAAGCTTTTTTCTTTTATGTTTTCTTTTCTAGATTTCTCTTTTTCAATAGCCTTGATTTTATTTTTCTCTTTTTCCTCCATTCTTTTCACTTTCATAGCATAACTCTTGTCTAATGGGCCCAAAAATTGCTTTTTTAAGTGACGTTGATCTGAGAGAAAGTCTATATCTGAGATCTGACTATTGATACTACGCAAGGTATCTTTTCTTATCAAATTTTCGGCATTTGATGCTGCAATATCAAACAATAATGATAGTTTATTAGTAAAACTCAGAAGTTGAGCTGCATAACATTTTTTTTTTGCATTTTTAATCAAGTTCTCTCTAAGATGAATCAGATGTAGTATCATTCTGACAATATCTTTCTTCTGTTTTATTGGAATTCCTGCCATTTTCCAAAAAACATAAACTTTTTCCCAAACTACAGATGCAACTTCTTTTTTACCAGTTAATTTCAATTCAAATCTTGTAAGATAAAGATAATGGCGTACAACATCTCCATTTGTTGGTAGATGACTATACATCTTTGGTTCAAGGGTAGGTAATAATTTACCAACAATATTATCAAACTTCTCATCATTTTTCCTCGATTTACTATTGCTCATAACTGATCAAATATTTTTTATATATGCTATTATATCTATAGATAAAAAAGTAGCTATAAATTATAAAATTATTTGAATAATGTATGTAACATTAATATTCATCATAAAAAATTTTCTCATCTCAAGCATTGAATAATAATATTTAATAATTTTTGAGAATCGTTGAATTGAAACAAATTATATTTACTAATATTAGCTATGATACATAGTTTAGAATTATAATAGTGATCAATATTGATACAAAACATATTTAATACATTTATATATTTAGCCTAAAATCAGTTTAAAAGTGAATAATTTTGAAAAAGTGGGCGGCAGAGGGGGTAAAAACTTTAAAAGAAGGGCGGGGGGGTCAAACTTCAAAATTTTTCAAAAATCTTCTTATTTTCACTTTTAACGGACAAAACTACACACAAAACTAAAGGAAAAAAAAAATTTTTTTTTTTTGGGACACCCTAATATATATATATATATATATATATATATATATATATATATATATATATATATATATATATATATATATATATATATATATATATATATATATATATATATATATATATATATATATATATATATATATATATATATATCACCGTTCTCCTAAATGAGCAATTAGTGTCAACTCAAATTCCAAAGAAACCACAATATGCCTGTGAAAGCTCCTGGATTCCAAAAATATAAAAAATCAAATCATCCTATTATGTCCGAGAAAGAAAATTACTTTTAAAAATTTATATATTGCACATATTCATGAAATGACAGCATTCTCGAAATTTTACATTTTTACAGCATATCTTAACATTCAAAAAGCTCATTGAAAATAATAAAACCTACTTAACATAATAAAGAAACAAAAAATATGAAAATGTGAAAGATTTTATGTTATAAAATTGGTAGTAATCCAAATAGGTTAAAGATCACTTGGGTAAAATATTGCTTTTCTGAAAGTTTTTTCTAATAAGTTAACTTTAGAATAATTTCATTAATAGTTTGGTAGTAATCCAAATAGGTAAAAGATCATGTAGGTAAATATAAAAGAAATATTAAAATAAATTCCACATTTAAAGCAACAACATTCTTGACAAAAAAAATTCTTTACAAATTCCTAACTTTTCACAGACTTTTGCTGTTAAAATCAGCTAGGCATATTTCTAGCCTTTTTCCATAATCTGGATGGCTGATAGGTCGTTTGTATCGTTGCCAATGGTTCTGAAAACAATGATGAATAGATTCTGTTGCTTGCTCACTGTAGATTCCAAGAGGAGACCTTGTTTTTTGGATGAAGTCCTTAACATGAAAAAACACTGCATGTACTTTTGGAGTGATGCTTCCTCTTGGCAATGCCAAATATGAATCTCTGAATGAATCAATTTTTTCTGCATAAGTGCAATCCAACTTGCAGAAACAATGGGACTAAACTTTCGAAAGCTGTCAATGATGCTGAAAACTTGAAAGGCACTGTTATTTTCAGCCAGTGTTTGGAGAAGGTTGAAATTTTTGAGGAGCTTGTGGCAATCATTCCCAGCAAATTGACCACCATGAAAAGGTTGGGGCTGAATGTGCAAAGCTTGTAGCCATTCAGCTGATTCAGGCCAAAGGTCTGTTAAAATCTTGAACAGATGGTTAACAACCCCAAGCAGTAGATGAAGTTCCAATGGTGGAATGAGATCAAGCACAAGTGCATCATTATCAAGTGAGAGAATAGGGTCATGAATTACGTTTCCAAACAATTGCTTTCTTGATGTCGGATCCAGCTGCTGTGTATGTTTTGTGTGCTTGCTTCAAAGATCTAAAAGTCCTCAGAGTACCCCGGTTTGCAAGGTTAGAGCTTTCCACAGTGCACCATGTGCATGGATGAGCTGAAGCATGTGATTGCAATCCACAAATTATATTTGCCAACTTCATATCACACGAGACAACAAAGTTGATTTCACTGATTGAAATGAGAGAGAGAATGAGCTTTACATTGGAGTAATTCTCTTGAACTCCTTCAGCAACTGCAACCAGAAGTTGCTGTTTTACTCCAGAATTCTTGGACGTTGAAGATGTCAGAAATCTTTTGTTTGGCGGAGACACAGCTTTACTATCTGCTTCATTTTGTATAACTCCAAGGCAGACTTTAAGAAAACCTCCACCACCATCTATTCCAAGTTTAATGATGTGTTTTGAAAGTACTTGTCCTTGAAAGTAGAACTTCTTCAGTGAGTGCTTGGAGATTTTCGCAATGGACAACAACACTTTGAGACTTCTTTTGAACTGAACTAATAAATGTTGTTGGGGTTTGTGTAAAGTGTTCTTCTAGACTTTTTCCGAGATCCTGGAACTTGTGTAATATATTTGGTTCCAGAACTTTGGCAGACGAAACATGCCTAATGGTGGAAGCCAGTTTTTTTATTCCACTGTTTGACAATCCTGTATTTAGTTGAACTTGAGCAAGATCCTTTGCGGTGACTACAGCTGAATCTTTGAACAACTGCTTAGAGCAAGAAGGACCCGTTAAAGAGTAAAATATAATATTTCAGTTACTTAAATGTGATGGTCGACCTTAATGAAGAATTATATACAAACCTTGTGTGATTGGAGCAGTCCTCCTCCTTTTGGCTGCACAAGTCTAATAGGAAGATCTAAATTATTACGATAACGATTGGCCGAATAAAATTGAGTTTTATCTGAATTAAAGTTCACCAGCCACTGTGAGCCCCATGCTGTAGCAGAAGTGAGATCCTTTTCAAGCTCAGATACCCCCTCCAAGCAATCAGAGAGTGTAGGCTTCTTATCATGACAAGAGTAAATGGTAGTGTCGTCAGCGAATAATGCCACCTTAGATGTGAGAATATCTGGAAGATCGTTAATGTAAATTAAAAAGAGTATAGGGCCAAGGATTGAACCTTGAGGAACCCCTGAAGTTACAGGATGTGAAGAAGAGTGTTGTCCATCGAGGACAACTTTTATACTACGATTGGAAAGAAAGGACTCAATAATCTTAAAGACGTTACCAGCTACACCATAAGAAGAAAGCTTATGGAGAAGACCAGCATGCCAAACTTTATCAAAAGCTTTAGAAATGTCAAGTGCAATAGCCTTAACCTCTCCACCTCTATCTAATGCACGGTAAAACCTATCGGTTATTACTGTTAGCACATCAGCTGTAGAACGAGAAGACCGAAATCCATATTGATGGTCAGAAAGTAAGTTATTTGATTCAAGATGAGAGATTAAGTGTTTGTTAATTAAAGATTCAAAAACCTTGCTTATGACAGGAAGAAGACTAATGGGACGGTAGTTAGATGAATCAGATCGCTCTCCGGAATTTTTGAAAATAGGGATAACAGATGCTGCTTTCCAGCATGATGGAAAACAAGACTCTGATAAGCACTTGTTAAATAGTTTAGAAAGTATGGGTGAAAGCTCCGGAGAACACCTCTGCAAGACTACAACAGGAATGTTGTCAGGACCACAAGCTGTTGAAGAGTCTAAGCAGGAAATTACTTTAGATACAGAAGCTGAAGTGATGCGAATGTCAAGCAAGGGATCAACCTGTTTGACGGCTATGTCAGGTAAAACGCAACTAGTGGAATCAAGAGATGATATTGATGAAAAGTTCTTAGCAAACAATTCAGCTTTGTCTTTAGGTGAGGTGACAAAGTCTGAACCATACAAGAGAGAAGGAATAACAGATTTGCCCTTATTATTGATACTGTTAAAGATTCTCCAGAAGTCTCGAGAGCCTAATTTTTGTGATGAGATACGAGATTTAATGACCTGGGAATAGCGAGTTTTGGCGTCAGACAAAACCTTTTTACAATGGTTTCTGGCGATAGTGAACAGATGTCTGTTTTCTGGAGAATTGTTTTGCTGATAGATATGGAAGTAACGGTTTCGATTAGAAATTGCTGCAGCGCAATGTGAGGAAAACCAAGGAGAAGAGTGAGGCTTAACCTGGAATCGTCGAGAGGGAATAAAAGATTCCATGCCAGCCTGAATCCACGAAGTTATGTAAGAAGCACATTTGTCAGCAGGAAGACGAAAGATTTCTACCCAAGGGCCATCACGAAGAAAATCACGGAAAGAGTCCCAGTCAGCTTTAAGGTAGTTGTATGTGGTACGATGATAGGGGGATTCTGATAAAGTAGAAGAATTTGATAATAGTTTTAGAGAGATCAAACCGTGATCAGAAGTACCTAAGGGTGAATGTGGAGAAATTGAGCACTGACTAGGATCCAAAACAAGACATAAGTCGAGTTGAGAAGGTAAATGATTAGGGTTGTCTGGAAAACGAGTTGGAAAGTTGACTATTTGAGTTAGAGATTGAGAAAGGCAAAAGTTGAGGGCCTTAACGCCAGCAGAGTCACTGACACTAGAGCCAAGCCAATCGGTGTGATGGGCATTAAAGTCACCAACAACGACGATATTGGCCGATGGATAAAGAGAGAGGGCTTGGTCAATTTGATCAGAAATAACATCAAGAATAGTGCAATCTTGGGATGAAGGAGAGCGATATAGAACAAAGAGAAAGGCGATAGAGTGAAGTTGTGCTAAACGAAAGCACATAAATGAATAGTCTGTAGATTCAAACCTAGTTTCACGACAAATGGGTGAGTTCTTACGGATGTAGATGCCCAGGCCAAGCATGTGATTATTGGTGTCTTTACGAATTAAAGGAAGATAACCATCAACACTAAGATCACAAGATGGGACAGCCAAACTTAAATTAGTCTCACAAAGAGCAAGTAGGTCTGGTGAACTTTGCAAGAGATAAGACTCAACAGAAGAAAAGTTACTTCGAAGACCACGAATATTAGTAAATGATAGGTTTAGAGAACTTGGTGATGACAATGGTTTTTTGTGTTTTTTAGTTTTAGGTACTTTAGTCATTTTAAATTTATAAAGAACTTGACTCAAGTATAGATAGTACTCAGTACACTATTTAACAACTAAGCAATAGCCTCATTACTCTTAATAAACCCTAAGCCGTAACAAAGGGCTCCAAATGTGGCCTCTGCAATGCACACCAAAAGTACAAACAGGGACACCATCCATGCGCAACATGGCACTGTTAGTACTCTGATATTTTTCGGCTGTTGATGGAATCAGCCTCTCTGAGAGCTACCACAGAGTTCGGGAAACCTGACTACCAGCCGGCCTCAGAACCATAAAACTGAGTTTTAGAGCTGTACCCTCATTAGGAGATAATAGAATGAGTTGCCCAGTCATAAAAATAGAGACACAAGCAATACCCACGCATTTAGTCAAGAAGATCCAGCGTTCAACATCCTAAACTGGAAACAATGTATTAAGAATACATCTGCGCCAGCCTAATAGATGAGGAAGAGGTGCGAGGCTGGTCAACAGATAGAATCTGTTTACCCCTTAAGTCTTTGCCTAGGAGGCCTTCTACAAGACAGCAGCTGGATGCATGTAACATCTGCCCAAGATGAGTATTTTTATCGAGACACCATCTCTAGCCTTTACTCAACCAAGAGCCCCAAGGCAGGGGGTGTTTTAATTCGGAGTTAACTTCTCCTAGCCTTTGCCTAAAAAAGCGTATCCTACAAGGCAGCAGGACATGGAGCAGGTTGTACTGGGTTACATGTTACCAGTAGCAGGAAAACCTGACCTGACCTTGATATAGTATATAGTATAAAGCATATATAGGATATAGTATAAAGCATTATCAAACTGAAAAAACCGTTATACAAAATTTATTAAAACTATAAACAAAAATGATGTCATTGCAACGTTGCAGATTTAGACTTAACTTTAAAAAAAATTGGTCTCCAATGGCATGTCATCACTAAGTTACCTTTGTCGCAATTTAAGATATACTCCTGTGAATAAGAGCACTGTAAACCTTGTATTTCAATTGCTAAGTTATTATCTAGCAACCAGGAAAATTTATTAAATCTTGGCCCACAATTTGTACCATCAAAAAATCAAATTTTGTTCATGGACATTATAGTATCAACTGAAGAATGTGCTTTAAAATTGTAGGAAAATGTTAATATTGAAAAGGCTGAATTTTTGCGACAAAATGTAAGCAAAACATTAAACAAGTTTTTAAATGTAAAAATAGCTAGTAATTTTTCTAAAAATCAATATCTAGCTTTAAATGAACTAAAAAACTCGAACTAAATATAGATATACCCTTTTGATAAAGGATGTGGATTTGCTATTTTAGATTCAGAATCAGCAATAAAAAAAATCAAAGATCAACTTGGTAACTGCACTATTTCTGCTGTCGATCCTACACAAAATTTTCTTTGTTTAATTCAACAAACTCTCAGTAAATTAAAAAAGGAAAAAAAAATTGATAAAAAAAACTTATGATAAAATATATCCTTCTGACGCTGTTCCACCTAGATTATATGGATGCATTAAAGCACATAAAAGTGATAAAGGTTAGTTATGCGAACTATAGTTTTAACTATTGGTAAACCAGCTCATAAACTTTTGCAACATCTTTTTGAAATAATACAACCTACATTTACTACAAAAAAATTCTTTTTCATTCATATCTGAGGCTAAAGAATGGTTTATAGATAAAAATGAAATTCAAGTTTCGTTTGATATTATTAATTTATATCCATTGATTCCACTAGATAAAGCAACAATTTCTATAATTGATATTCTAAGCAAAGATAAAGATAATCTTAAGATGCGAAGTGAATTGTCATTAGTAGATATTCACAAGCTTATTGAACTTTGTGTAAATAAATGTAATTTTTTATGGGACAAAATACATATCTTTAAAAATTCTTGTCTGATTGGTTAGTCCATTATGTTTATTATCAACAAATCGCGACAATGGTAACTTAGTGATGACACGCCATTGGAGACCACTTTTTGTTAAACTTAAGTCTAAATCTGCAACATTGCAATGACGTCATTTTTGATTTTAGTTTTTATGAATTTTGTATAACAGTTTTTTCAGTTTGATAATGGTTTATACTATATAAGCCAAAATATCACCATATAATAATAAAGATAATATATAGCGGAACATGATGTTTTTAATCAATTGAATATAAAATATATTATTAACGATGTCACTTAAACAATATATATATATATATATATATATATATATATATATATATATATATATATATATATATATATATATATATATATATATATATATATATATATATATATATATGTATATATATATATATATATATACCTTCCAATAACTCAAACCTCCAGGGGGCCAAGAAATCAATTCAAGTTAGAGAATGTTTGAGTTATCGGAACATTCAATATGTCAAAATATTTCTTTTGAGTGATATGCAGAAAATTAAATAAATTTGATTTCATAAAAAAAATTAATCACTTTAATAAGACATTGTGTTATTTTTCTTTTAAAGATCAAGTTATAGGTAAAATATCAGCCACTGGGACAAATAAAACAGTTTGACTTATCAGGTGAATGTTCGAGTTATCAGGGGCTTGAGTCATCGAGTGATTTTTATAAGAAAGTGTTAGTAAGGGCTCAAGGGGAACTCGAAAGTTTTTCGAGTTATCCGGGGTTCAAGGTATCAGGAGTTCACTGTTGTCAATGATGTTTTTGATAAAAAAGAAACTATTTGTAAATGTAATGCTAGTAATATAAGTTGGATTCAGTTTCATTTGTACAATACATTTTTTTTATCTTTATTAAAAACTGATGAAATTCCTTTGTTTTTCAAAATATTATTTAATTATGACAACTCTGGTTATTTTGCGGTAAGCTGCTACTTTGTGACATCTGCATATATGCACATATATTTATTTTGCACATTCAGAGTTAAAGAGTATGAATCTTTGCCAATATGTTTACCAAATGAAGTTTGTGATTATCAACTGCTTGATACATATATACTACAAGATGACTGTACCTATATTGAGTCTAAATACATGGTTACCATCATGATTTTTTTATTTTATTCTGATTCACTCCTAATAAGGCTGCAAGCAACCACTATTAAGTTGGGAGTTACTAGAAAAAAATAATATAGTTATAGAGCAAGGAGACGGTTAACAGAAGAGTTTAAAAGATGTAGTTTGTATGAGTCAGGAAAACACGAAGATGAGAGAGAGCTCCAAAGGTTTGAAAAAAGATAGATAGTTTTAAGGGTTGAAAGAGCTTTAAAGCGTGTGGAAAAAAACTAGACGAATATAAGTTTTTGGAGCATGCAGGGACAGATACAGTAAAATGAATGAGGCTTTGTTAAATGAAGAGTCAAGCGAGAATGAGTTTAAACTATATTTACAATGCATTTTTCATCTAGAAAAGAAAGAGCATCATAAGAAGAGCCAGCCCAAATATGACAACAGTTTTCCATACAGGGGCTAATAAGAGATTAGTAGAGGTGAAGAATGGAATCAGGAGAGATGAAATGATGAGCACGAAGAAGTGAGATCAGATTCAAGATTGGCTGCCTGTTCTAAGCAATCTAAAACAGAAGACTTTTTGTCAAGACAGGAGTATAAAGTTGAGTCATCAGCCAAAAGAGTTACCTTATATGTAATGTTGCTGGAAAAATTAATAATTTAGATAATAATAAAACCTTGAGGTACCCCAGAAGTTACTGGAAATGAATTAGAGTGTTGGCTTTTGATGATGAGCTTTATAAAGCCGTTACAAAGAAACGATTTGATAATCTCAAAAACTCTTCCAGATACACCATATGAATCAAGCTTATGGAGAAGACTAACATGCCAAACTTAGTTGAAAACCTTAGATATGTCAAGAGCAATAGCCCTTGCCTCTCAGCCTTTATCTAATGCACAATCTTTCAGTCACAGTAGTTAGCCACATAGCAAATCGATGAGCGAGAGGATCGAAAACTGTATTGATTGTCTGACAGCAAGTCATTTGACTCAAAATGGAATATGAGATGTTTAAACGAACAGGCTCCTTTCTGTCTACTAACTTAATGAGAGCACAATCATAAGTTCTCATACCTACATTGAAGATTGTCTTCATATTTATGCTTTGAAATTTGAAAAAAAGAAATGTGTTTATAAATTGTATTTGAGTTTCAGGTGATGAAAAAGTTATTATTTAAGCATTTTGCAATAGATATCTTATCTACTAATTGCACTCCATCGTGCATTCAACATCGTGGTCGAAAAGAGATCGAATTTCACTTTAACAAGCCTTTTTTGGACAAGACTTACAAGCATATATATATATATATATATATATATATATATATATATATATATATATATATATATATATATATATATATATATATATATATATATAAATAAATCTTTATTCAAAATTGATTTGCATTACAAATAATGAATTGTACAATATTATCTATTTTGTTATTTCTCTCTCTCTCTCTCTCTCTCTCTCTCTCTCTCTCTCTATATATATATATATATATATATATATATATATATATATATATATATATATATATATATATATATACATATATATTTATTCCATTATTGAATTTTAGATAATTCTTCAAACGAATGCGACTTCAGAAATCTCACGTTTATTCGTACAGCTAATTTCAAGCAAAAACATTTATATATTGGACAGTGGATTTAACACTAGAAAACCTTTTTTATAATTGATGATATATTTTTATAAACATAGATATATTGGATTGTAAAATAAAATTTATTTTTGTTAATTGATGATATATTTTTATAAACATAGATATATTGGATTGTAAAATAAAATTTATTTTTGTTAATTTTTTAAAAATATTTATATCAATTGTTTAAAAAAAGTTTTTTTTTCTTTATTGCCATATTTTGAAAAATATGTAAAATACTTAGGAAAGTCGTAATTTGCATTTCTATTTTGGCCTTAAGTAACTACCTTAAATATCTTAAATGATTATAATTAAATATTAAAATTCTATTAAATAGTTATATATTATATAAATATCAGATAATAAAAAATGTTCAAGAAGTCAAAAAAGTATCCGTGCAACGAAGTAATAATGCAAAAATATTGAACGGTTCGTTAAAAAACTATAACGGGTTCTTTAAAGAACCTTATTTTAAGGTTCTTCCGAAGAACCTTCGTAAAGGGTTCTTTGAAGAACCTCTACGAGTTCTCCACCAGCGTCAACACGAAGAACCCTTGAAGATTTTTTGAAGAACCATTCGGGTTTAGAGTGTAGATACGATATAAATGAAATGATTATTATTAGATTTTAGCAGCCGTGGCACTTAAACGGCTCGAAGCCGTTTTTTATTTATTTGAAGACATTTGCTAATTTGAAAACATTAAATGTTGTGAAGCGCTTTAAAATCTATTGTTTGTTTACCTGTTAAAAATAGAACTAAATTTATATGAGTAAAAATTTATGCAGAACTTCTTTTTTGAAACTCTTTACAATTAATTTCTTTTGTTTTTAATTTAAATTTAAAAGTATTATCACTATTTTTACTTTGTAAAACTTAATGGCCATGAATAAATTCGCAATGGCCATGTTTTGGATCTCTGGCCATGATTTGATGTTTTTCACGCCTTCTAATATTTGTGCTAAAACTTATTAACAAAAGCTTCCAAACTTGTCATAAATTGTATCTCAAGAGGTTTTTTAAGAGTTTAGAAATATTTTTAAGAATCTAAGCGATTCGCGGTAACATGAAGCAGTTTAAAATTAAGCGGCCATGATTTGATGGTTTTACCCTAAAAAAGTTTATTTAAAATTAGAGATCGTTATTTTAAGCATTATATAGTGCATTTTTGGTACTTAAATCATTTTTAAACATTGCTCATTGTTAGTTTTGTTTATTGTTATTCTGTATTTTTATTAAATAGCACCGTTATTTAAGGTAAATTTAATAACACTTCAATGTCATTTAGAAAACAAAATTGTCGGAAATAGTGCAAAACCGCGTAACTAGCATTGGATTATACCGCGTATCTAAAATACATTTTTTTTACAGAAGAAATTTATTCATATTTTTTGTAATCTCAACAATAAATATTTGGTGTTAAAATTAATAATATCCGAATAGCCAATGCTAGTAATGCGGATTTTCCGAAATTTTAACTATTGTTTTTATCTCGCTCGCTTTTTAAGCTTTTATCTACCTTGCAATTAAAAATACGCAAATATAAATAATCGTTCCTAATGGGATATGATCTAAACACAACCGCCTAATCGAAGGTCACGCCATTATTTGCGTAAACATACTCTTTTAAATATTGCCGTGCTGTACGTTTAAAAAAAGTTTTTTTTATCACGTTAAAAAAACGTTTTAAAATCGTTTATATGCTAACTGAGAAATTTCGTAAGTTAATAAAAAAAATAAAACGTTTAAAAAACGCTAAAAAAACGTTTAAATTAACATTAAAAAAAACTTTTGCAAAAAAACGTTTTAAAAACGATTGTATTGGTTCTTTTAACGTCCGACCGTAAATTGAACGGAATTAAAACGTTTTAAAAATGTCCTGTGCTTACTGGGGCATGAAATCCATTATTTCAATATTATCAAATTTATAAATCTATGGAACAATCTTTCTTCTCTAACCCTAAATATAAGAAAAACTGTAATATATAGTAAAATACTTATTGTGGCTATACCAAAAATTAGCATTGGCACATTCAAGTATTTTACTGTCTATTAGTTTTTCTCTGATTTAGGGTTAGACCAGTAAAGTTGTTAAATTATTAAATTTATGTATTTTAAATTTATTTATATACGTAGTTTTGTTAATACTTTGTAAAATTTAATTATTGTAAGTTTGTTTAGATTTTGAATATTGTGTGTTGCATCTCCTAAATAAGATAAAAACCCAAGGATCCAAATAACCTAATATAAAATAGTGTGAGCAAGAAGTAGTAACTGAAATGAACAGTTTAATAGAACTTGATAAGTATGACTCAGCACTTGATAATGTTTCCTCTTGTAACTCTCTAGTAACTCTGCAGTTAAAAATTGCTAAATACTGTTTAGACAAATTTTTTCTTTTTCAAAAATTTTCTTTAAAATATATAATTTTTACTACTTAATTAGGAATTGTCAGTTTTTCCATATTCTCTTTCTATTAAAAACAAAGTGTTCAAAATATTGGTGTCAAGAATTGTCAAAAACTTGTGATAGCTATGATGAAGAAGTTAGTAAATTAAAAGTGCATTCCTATAAATACTCTGTTCAAGTTTATAATGATATTACTCCTATCTTACAATCCATAATACAAATCACATGCATGGCTCTACCTAAGGTGTTTTACCATAATGGGACGAATGAATAACTGTGAATTTCATAAGTGTGAACTGGCGTAAGTACGAATTCGCATAAATGCAAACTAGTACATGTGCGAAGCAATAACAAAAATAGATACATGGCCAAATGGCATAAGTGCAAATGGGTAAAAATGCGCAAAAAGAATTTCCAAACATTGGCATAAGTGCAAACTGGCATAAGTGTGAACTGGCATAAGTGCGAATTGGCATATGTGCGTCGAACAAATTTGCAAACATTGACATAATTGCGAATTGGCATAAGTGCAAAGCAGTTATTGAAACAGTTACAGAAACTGGTATAAGTGCAAACAAGCATATGTGCTAATCGGCATAAGTGTGCTAAATAGATTTAAAACATTCTCATAAGTGTGAATTGCCATAAGTGGTAACTGGTATAAGTATGAAGCAGTTGCAAAAACTTGCACAAAAAAAAAGTGCAAACAATATAAATGCGAACTGGCATAAGTGTACCGAATAAATTTGCGAGCATTGGCATAAGGGCAAACAGGCATAACTGCAAACTAGCATAAAAGCATAATGCCAATTAGCACTTATGCCAATGTTTGCAAATTTATTACGCGCACTTATGTCAATTCGCACTTCTGACAAATTTTGTAACTGTTTTGTACTTATTCAAAATTTGCATTTATGCTTATTCATAATGTTTGAAAACTTGTTAGCGCACTTATGTTATTATCTGTGTATTTGTATGTGTATGTGTGTATATACATATATATATATATATATATATATATATATATATATATATATATATATATATATATATATATATATATATATATATATATATATATATATGTATATATATATATATATATATATATATATATATATATATATATATATATATATAACATACTTTTTATTTGTGCGTATTATGAAATTATATATTTATTTTTAAAACATATATTTGTAATTTAAAAACTTATTACTATTATTATTTTTATACTATTATATTATTATTATACTATATTACTATTATTGCTGTTCAGATTGTCTGTTGTAAATATATAGTTTATTATTTTAGTTTGTGCATCGACTGCTCACTAATCATAAACAGAGTCGATTGTCGATGCAATAATTACTGATTCGTTAAAACTGGCAACTTCTACTTGTGTTTAAGTTCCTTAAATCCAACAGATATCATCGTTACGGTATTAATTTGTTTGTAAATTGTTTTCGAAAATAAATTTAAAAATAACTCTTAATTAAATTTTTTATTTTTCTTGTTTTTTTAACCAACAGGTTCTTTTAAACAATTTAATAATAGTTTCTATGGACTTAGGAATATTTTCTGGAAAAAACCGTCTCTTAAACGTTCAAAAGACGTTTTTTTATGGTTAAATATTGGTTTTTTAAGAACGTTTTTTAAACGTTTTATTTTAGAACTTTTTTAAACAACTTTTTTAGAACGTTTTTTAAACGCTTTTTTAAAAACGTTTTTTAGGTATTGCCATTTCGAACGTTTAAAAAAAGTTTTATTTATTAGGTAAAAAAAACGTTTTAAAAACGTTCATGTGCTTACTGGGTACGTGAATAAAAAATTCACCCGGCCATGTAACACACATTACTGGAAAAAAGCATAAGAAAGTTGATTAAATGGATAATATTACCAACATACTTCCCGAATTACCAATGTTGTTACCCAGTAAGCACAGGACGTTTTTAAAACATTTTAATTCCGTTCAATTTACGGTCGGACGTTAAAAGAACCAATACAACTGTTTTTAAAACGTATTTTTGGAAACGTTTTTTTTAATGTTAATTTAAACGTTTTTTTTTAGCGTTTTTAAGCGTTTTATTTTTTTTTTTAACTTACGAAATATCTTATCTAGTAAGCACAGAACGTTTTTAAAACGTTTAAAAAACCTATTAAAACGATTTTTAACGTTTTTTAAACGTTTTAAAAACGATCTGTGCTTACTGGGTAGTTGGCTTATAAACGTTTTTAAAACGTTTTTTCAACATAATAAATAAACGTTTTTTGAATGCACACGGCAATATTTAAAAGAGTAAGTATATTTACGCAAATAATGGCGTGACCTTCGATTAGACGAATTGATTAATTTAAGTAAAAATTATATAAATTAACATATCTTTAAATTAACTAAGTGTTTGTATTGCTTTTTTGTAGAATTAAATTTGAAAATATACTGGAGTATTTTTAGTTTAAAGTTGTATGCCTTATATGATTAATAAAGTTTTTATGGTGTGGTTAACTAGATTATTTTACTCTATTAAATAACTTAAATTAAGTACCTAATAGGTACGCGGAAAAATACGTTTTATGTTGTTCCCTTTTCTCAAATCCAAAAGAACAAAAATTACTCAAGTTTACTCAACAATTAAGACTTAATTGTTGAGTAAACTTGATTGCTGAAAAAACTAGATTAAGTTTTCAATTCTACTTAATTATCAGCTGCTTTTAATGCAAAATAATTCTTTTGGATTTGAAAGAAAGAGAACAACATTCTCAGAGTTTTTGTTCTTTACCTTTAAAAATAAAAAAATGATAATATCAGTGGTTTTTATATAAGGCTGAAAGGAAAAAATACGATGATTTGTTTTAAGAAAGTGAGTGACTTACTTCAAAATGTCATTTTAAGATTTTTATTTTTTAATGATATTCTGATGTTATTACCAAATATTTGGCAGTATGAAACCTATAATATTATATACCATACTATATACCCTATTTTACTTATAAAGTTATTAATCTGTAAAGTAATTTATAAAAAATATTTAATGGTAAAATTGCTACATGAGAAGACAAGTTAGTTGTTAGTTGAAACTCGATTATTCTCTATACTTGTGTTCTTTAGGTCAAATTATAATAAATAAAGATGATATTGATTGTGATGACCAAGAGATTCATTTTAAGACACATCAATCTTCATCATCTTTAAATAAGAAAGATAAACATGATGATCTCAAGCAAGTAAGTCTTTAGTTAAAAATAATGTAATTTTTGTTGTAAAATGCTAACATGACTGTCAATATTAAAAACATGATTGAAGCAATGAGTTTCCAATTTTAACTTTAAATAATCACCTTCATGAAATCCATTATTTCAATATTATCAAAACTATAAGTCTATGGAACAATCATACTTTTCTAACCCGAAATCTGAGAAAAACGCTAATATATATAATATAGAATTGCCACTATCAAGTATCTTACTGTCTATTAGTTTTTCTCTGAAAAAGGGTTAACTAGTAAAGTTGTTAAATTATTACATTTATATATTTTAAATTTATTTATTAACATAGTTTTGTTAAGGCTATGTAAAAATTATTTATTGTAAATTTGTTTAGACTTTCAATATTGTGTGTTGCTTCTCTTAAATAAGATAAACCCAAGGATGCAAAAAACTTAATATAAAATAGTGTAAACAAGAAGTAGTAACTGAAATGAACAGCCTAATAGAATTTGATAAGTTTGACTCAGCACTTGATAATGTTTCATCTAGTAACTCTGTAGTAAGTCTGCAGCTGTAAATTGCTAAATACTGATTTGACAGATTTTTTTTTTTTTTAAAAAAGAAAAATTCATACTACTTAACTAGGAATTGTCAGTTTTTCCATTATTTCTTTTATAAACTAAGAGTTCAAAACATTGGTGGTAAGAACTGTCAAAAACTTGTAATAGCAATGATGAAGAGGTTAGTAAATTAAAAATGCATTCCTATAAATACTCTGTTTAATTTTATGATATTGCTCCCATCCTACAATCCATAATACAAATCCCATGCATGGCTCTACGTAAGCCGTTTTACCATAATGAGATGACTGAATAACTGTGAATTTTATACGTGCAAACTAGCACATGTGTGAATCAGTTACAAAAACTGGCACAATACCAAATGGCATAAATGCAAACGGGCATAACTGCGCAAAAAGAATTCCAAACATTGGCATAATTGCAAATTGCTATAAGTGCAAACTGGCATAAGTATGAACTGGCATAACTGCAAAGCAGTTATTGAAATAGTTACAGAAACTGGCATATGTGTAAAGTGCAAATTGCATATGTGTAAAATGGTATAAGTGAGCTAAATAGATTTACAAACATTCGCATAAGTGCGAATTGCCATAAGTGGGAACAGGTATAAGTGTGAAGCAGTTGCAAAAACTGGGAAAAGTGCAAACAACATAAATGCGAACTGGAATATGTGTGCCAAGTTAATTTAAAATATTTTGCATATATGGAAACTGGCATAACTGCAAACTAGCATAAGGGCGAAATGCCAATTAGCACTTAGGCCAATGTTTGCAAATTTATTACACGCACATATGTCAGTTCGTACTTCTGCCAGTTTTTGTAACTTTTTTGTACTTAATCAAATTTTGCACCTTTGCCTATTCGTAATGTTTGCAAACCTGTTTGGTGCACTAATGCCAATTTACACTTTTTCCAGTTAGCAAGTTTAAAGCTATAGGTTATCCTATAGCTTTAAACTTTAGCCCGGATAACTCCTTTAGCCCAGACAATATTCATATATATGACTACACTAATGGTTAGTGTACACTAATGATCTGGACTACATTAATGGTTAGTGTGCTATTTTTTAAATAATAATAATATTTAATATATAAATTGTATCACTAAATTAAAATCTAAATATTTAATTGCATTTAGATTTTATGAAGAAAAAGAAAAACGTTTTCAAATACAGTAGTAAATTATAATTTCATAAATTATAAGATATAATATTAAATTATGGTATTTTTAGTATGATGACAAATTTAATCATGGCCAAATATAATATGGCAGTTGGAAAAGGCAAAGGATCTTTTTAGTCTAACCAAGCTATACAACTTAATAAAAGGTACGTTTATATATATATATATATATATATATATATATATATATATATATATATATATATATATATATATATATATATATATATATATATATATATATATATATATATATATGTATATATATATATATATGTATATATATATATATATATATATATATATATATATATATATATATATATATATACATATATATATATATATATATATATATATTATATATAATATATATATTATACAAATATATATATATGTATATATATTTATATGTATATATATATATATATATATATATATATATATATATATATATATATATATATATATATATATATATATATATATATATAAATATATCAGGGGCGGATCCAGCATTTTTTGGTGATTGAGATAGCTAACTTTCAGACATGGAGCACACTCCAAACATTTATATGTTTATACTTATATCAAATAAGGATGGTTTGCAAAAAATTGCGATGATTGGAGCCTGGGAACAAAAAAGCCCCAAAATTTGAGACGTACCTGCCCCAAACGTGAGAGCAACAAGTTAATAAAACATTTTTTGTACTATTCTCAACAAGACTTACATTTATCCATAAATTTTAAATTTTATTGTAAAATATATCATCGTTCAAAAATTATGACCATGTAAAGTTTGAATCCCCCTCAATTCGAGGGGGTTACAATTTTTATATGATCATAATTTTTGAGCGCTAAAATATTTTACAATGGAATTTAAAATTTATTGATAAATATAAGTCTTGTTGAGAATAGTACAAAAACTATTTTATCAACTTGTTGCTCTCAGGTTTGGGGCAGGTACATCTCAAATTTTGGGGCTTTTTTGTTCCCAGGCTCCAATCATCGCAATTTCTTGCAAACCATCCTTATTTGACATAAGTATAAACATATAAATGTTTGGAGTTAGCTACATGTCTGGAAGTTAGCTATCTCAAACACCAAAAAATGCTGGATCGACCCCTGTATATATATATATATATATATATATATATATATATATATATATAATATATATATATATATATATATATATATATATATATATATATATATATATATATATATATATATATATATATATATAACTTGTATTTCTAATTTACCGAATATTAACCTGTTTTCTTTTTTTCTCCTCTCCGAGCACTGTATATGTATGTATGTATATATATATATATATATATATATATATATATATATATATATATATATATATATATATATATATATATATATATATATATATATATATATATATATATATATATATATATATATATATATATAATATGGTCAGTGATTGCCGAAGGGCAATAATTAATTATAAAGCAAGCAGATTTTTTTTTTTTGTTTTCTTTGATTCTAAGGTTAATATGATTTAGAAATAAAATAAAAAACATTAGGACCAGTCAAGAATTTAAAATCCAAAGAGGAACCTTAAGATATCGTCAAAATCAAGAAACATTTTTTTTCTTTTTTCTTATGAATAATAGACATTGATTCATGTCTCAGGAAAATTTATTTTTTACTTTTTTTTTGTTATGAAAATCACTATACCCTTATATATATATTTTTTTAAATGAGTATTATTTTTTAAATTTTATATAATTTTGCTTCATTTTTCCTAAAATAATAATTAAGTTAATGACTATTTCTCTAAAAATCATTCTGTAAATAAAAACTCCAGTAATTTTTAAAACTAATAGTTATTTTTTTAGTAATCACCTGATAAACTGCAAACTCTGTTCTTTTAGATATGATTCTAATAGTTGAACATCTGTCAGATGTTTACCTTTTAAATCATAATCTAATTGCTCAGGCTATTTATAAAAATTCAACGCTTAAAAAATAATGTATGATTAAAGGTATTTCCTGTTATATTTGAACGGTACGTTGATGATTGGTTCGAGTCTTTAAAGTTTAAATTAGTTAAAAGAGAACTCAAATTGTTCTGTTTTTATCTTATGCTCTATATGTAAAAACTATTGAAATATTTATTGCATTATTTTTTATTTATTTTATTACCTTATGAAAGACCTACCAAGCTTGAAACTTTATAGGTTGAAATATATAGTATGTATATGTATATCATCCCTCGGAATTAGGAAAACTAAAGTTACCAAAAAAAGCTAAAAAGCTAGACGACTGAACTTATTTAAAACACTTTTAACAAGTTTAGTTACAAATTAATGTTATGTGTTTACAAACCTTCAACCAAATTAGTGTTTACATTTTAGCAAAATGTCATTTTGCCAGGCTGTTTGGTTGGAATAATCAAAAGCTTGATATTTTATTGAATTTTAGTTTGTGATATTATAATTTTTATTCACAAAATGTTAAATAATTTTTTTTTTAAGTTTATTCGTCATTGCTTTGGATAAGATGGTTTGTTATTGCTTTTACAGATTGTTATGAGGATTGCAAAAAAATTAAATTTTGGAAACTGAGAAGGAATTGATAACTAGAAGATAACAAAAAAGCGCAAAAGTACTGATTATACAACTCTTTTAAAGGTTTCATTTGTTAATGTTTATATATAAACTAATAATGAAAATAATAACATATAATTAATCCATAATTGTGCATCTAATTTTGTTAAAGCAAATAATATTATATATATATATATATATATATATATATATATATATATATATATATATATATATATATATATATATATATATATATATATATATATATATATATATATATATATATATATATATATATATATATATATATATATATATATATATATATATATTATAAATAATAGTTTTATTTAGTTTGTTCTAATTTTTATGTAAAAAATAAAGAAGCAAGTTTTAATTAGTAAATGATTAACCATATTTATGGTATAGTAAAATAGTTTTTATTTTTCAGTTGAGGAAGAATTTTATGTGGAATGTTAATGCAAAAGGTACGAATATTGACATGTTAGCTAATTTAATGTTACAATAAACATGAAATAAAGTTTGTGAAGATCTTAGTGCTAGAAATACTTGCATGCATTATTCATGCTATATTATAATAAAGCATGGATGCATTCAACTTTAAAAAAAAAGTTACAAATGTTTAATTATACAAAAAGATTATGGATGTGGTACTGTAAGTATATTCAATTGATTATGTAAGTAAGTCCTCCTTTACTTCTTTGAATACTAATAATAATTGTAATGAATATATCTCAAACAATATACACTCGTATTTTCATTTTATTTGAACCATCACCACTTCCACAGCCACCTTATCTCAAGCATTCAATTGCATTTTAAGATATCTTTATTCAAATCAAGTGTGACTACTATATCAAAAGACTGTAGAATGTACCAATCAAGTAAGATGTCTAAATTTATATTTTTTATATAGAACTCCTTTACTTTTAGATAAACCTGTTAATTTTATGACTTATGAACATATTTAGCAATGTAAGCCTTTTAGGATACACTTTTTAAAATCAAGTTTTAGTAAATTTTTATTTAAAACTTACTAAAACAATGTTTTAGTAAATTTTTATTTAAAATAACTTTCTATACATAATATATCTATTTAGTTATTTACATTGTAGCTAAACCATCAGTACTTGCAAAGTCTTTTTTTCTGTAGGCCCGAAAATTGAGTTCTAAAATACTATTATCCACATAACTACTATATCAAAGCACAAACTAATGGATTGATCAAGTAATACTTGATTTTTACCTTGAGTTGCGTGTTAGTACATATATGATTTTAATATATAAATTTTAAATAATGTTGGTTGTTTAGTTTTTAACTTTAAAAATTTTAAGAATTACTATTTTATTTTTACATGTTAATTTATATTGTGAAACTGTCGGTATCTCCACAACTTTTCAATTAAATAGAAAGTTCCAATCAAACAGGATACCGCGTGTGCTTACTGCTCATCAAGACAATGAATAATAGGAGTTATCAAACTATATATATATATATATTAGACTGCTTCATTTTGAGGTCATGAAAAAATTTTAAGTACCATGGAGTGTTATCTGCTGCGTTGACCCTTATTTTATTAGTAGAATTTTTTTTTTTTTTAATTTTGACCATTTTTAGGGGTTGCTCAAATGCCTCAAAAGTCATATTTTAGGCTTTTTTACCCTTTTTTAAGCCCATTTTTCGCACGTTTGAGCAAGTACTAAAACTCAAAAAAATTGAATTTTTTTTTTTCTAGAGTTTTTTCTAAGTTAGAATAAAAAAATTAAAATGCATGGTAATTTTATTTTATTGAAATAATTTGTGTAAATTTATCTACAAAAACGCAAAGTTATGCAATTGTTGCACTTCGCGTTAATTTAAAAATGTTGTGTATTTGCTTAAACATGTTGTGCAAATTACTTAACAAAAACGATATTTAATTTTGATTTAAAAACGCGGGAAATAAATATAGATTACTCTTATGATATACTTACTCCATATACTAAATAAAGCTATTTACTACCGATTTAATCATGTCAGGGAAAAGTAAGAAAAAAGTTGACACACATTTTTTGGTAAGGGAATCCAGGTCATCCTTACCAAAAGACAAGTTTGCTACAAAGCAAGAGGTTTTGCAATACTTCCTGCATTTGAAGGAGAAGTACCCAAAACAAAAAGAAAGTAGAATTATCCACTGTCCATTGACAAAAAACTTTGAAATCAGCTGCCATAATGAAAAACATATTTGCTGCACTCTTTCAAAGTTAATTACACCTTGGTTGAAGGGTGGATTTCAGATTTTACAATTACAGACAATTAGGTAGGTATCAGACTGTATATGTTTTTTTTATTTATATATTATTACTTATTAGCGGAAAATATTAATATAACTAATGTCTGCTGTTAAATAAGTTAATTAACAGAAATAGGTGTGTTGTAAAATATACCGAACCTATAAATCACATTTTTTAGTATAAAGATAGGGAAGCTGATCCAAACCTGGAAACTGTTAAAAAAAAACAAAGCAAGACAAACTTTATCAGAGATTGAAAAAAGGATGAGGTTTTTAACTCAGATGAAAAGTATCTTTTGGATTGCACCTGAGCTTGATACTCTGGTTGCAATCATTAAAGCTGATAGGAAACGAAAAGATCAAGACAAGACTGAAGATATTGCATTTTTATTAGACCAATTAGGAGATAGAAAAACTAGAATAGGTGGAATCGGTACAAGGTACCTTTACTCTGTAAACAGGAGTTTATCCAAAATTAAAAGGAAATCAAATTTGCATGAAACCATGTCAGAGAGTGAATTCAGCTCAAATGGATCGGAGAAAGATGAAGGTAATGATGATTTTTCATACCCAGATCCAGAGTTAAAGAAAAAAGTCAAAAAAACTAATACTGTTATGCTTCCAAAAGATATTCTCAAGAGAACTGCTGATACTGCTGTTGGGGAAGGAATAAGTCATAGGCAGCATGCTTCCATGATTAATTGTATAATCGCGAAATCGGGTTGAAATGTAGCTGAATTTAAATCTTCAACCTCTACAGCATTACGCGCTGCAGATAAGGTCATTCATGATGAATCAAAGAGGATCAAGGATGATTTAAGAAGTTTAAGAAAAATCAATAAGAACATTTTAGTTCAACTCCATTTTGATGGAAAAGTATGTCATGAATATACTGATGGGAAAAAATTGGAACAAGATCGATTAGCAATATTAATAAACGCTAACAAGGAAACGCACTTGTTGGGAATTCCACCCATTTCTTCTGGAACTGGCAAAAATCAAAAAAATGCAATCAGAGATATCTTAAATAGCTTTAACCTTACAGACAATATACAAGCTGTAACATTTGATACTAGCAGAATCAACGCTGGAAAAAAAAATGGAGCTGTATCTTTACTGGTAAATGAAGTCTTTCAACGACCAGTTCTATCTATTGCATGCCGACATCATGTCAATGAGCTACACATAACACATTTCTAGAAAAATTATCAAAGTAGCATTACTTCTGGACCAGATAATCTGCTTTTTAAAACTTTAAAATCAGCATGGAATGATCTTGACGCAGACAACCAGGTAGGTTTTTACAAAATTAGCTACTATTCTGTGAAATAATATTTTTTCAAAATAATTTTCTTTTTCCAATTTTGAGTTCTTTGAATATTTTTTTTACGTTTTGAATAAATAAGGTTTTGAGAAGATTGACTATTCCAGAGGAAACATGGCTTGGTCATCAAAAGCATGAAAGCATAACGTTCTGCAGAAATATTATCGCCAGTGGGTCTCTAAAAAAGGTAGCCAATAACTAGATATCTGAATTTGTAGGTATCTATGTAGTATGTACTTTTATGTTGAAATTTTTTCATAAATTTTTCTTTTTTAATTCTATTATTCTTTATTATACTAAAATATAAATAGGTTTATTTTATTATACCTAAATACTATTTATTTTATTTCATTTTTAGGATGGGGCTACAAGGAAGGACTACATTGAGCTGGCAGAGCTTACACTTATGGTGCTTTCTGAGGACAGGTATAAATTTCGTACTCCCGGAGCAGTCCACCATGCCCGCTTTATGGCAAAAGGTAAGGAATTGTAGGTTCATGATAAAAAAAGGTTCAAGTTGCAAAAAAAAGGAATTTGTTTTACATTATCAAGTATTAGTCTTTTTAAAAAATTAAAAAAAAAGACTTTTTTTTATAGGTATCTACTACCTAAAACTCCAACTTATGATGGATGCTATACCTAGTCTGGAAAAATGGCTGAAGCATGAAATTACTGAAGTGGCAACTTTTGTCTCTGTTTTCTATACTACCTGGTTTCTCAAAGCTGAACTATCTGCTGCTGCTCCGAATCAGGTAGGTACCAACTTAAAAAGTATGAAATATATATATATATATATATATATATATATATATATATATATATATATATATATATATATATATATATATATATATATATATATATGTGTATATATATATATATATATATATATATGTATATGTATATATATATATATATATATATATATATATATATATATATGTATAGATAGATATATATATATATATATATATATATATATATATATATATATATATATATATACATACAGGATATGAGAGCGCTTTGGCAAATGAATAGGTTTAAGGAGTTCAATTTGATTGGGGCAGAATCAGTCATTAAATCTATCAAACGCCACACATGGTTTCTGGACCCTTACCTTATTGTACTAGCTCTAGCTGATGAAAAATGTAAAGAAAGAGGTGATATTGCTCAAAAACTATACAGCTTTGAATTTCATAGTATGGATGAATATCCGTTAGCCCGAATAAGTGCTAACATAGAGGTCCTCAATTCTTTAGACTTCAGTGGACCGAAGCCTCCCAGCTTAGTTCATTTGGTCACAGAAAATTCGTGGCTATTGTTCCTTATGATAGGCCAAAGTAAAAGTGACTGTCAATGGATGAAAACCTCTCCAGAATATTGGACTTGCAACGATTTCTACTTAAAATTTCAGGAGGCAGTTTTTAATCTTTCAGTTGTTAATGATTGCTCGGAAAAATTCGTTAAACTCATAAAAGACAAAATTGATATTGCCCGAAAAGAAGAGAAAAGACAGGATTCACTTTTATTTTTGCATAATTACAAAAGGAAGTATGGAGGAAAAACTAAGAAATCCAAGAAAAACAAAAAAATAAACAATATAAAAATATAACATAACATTTTTAAAAAATAATTATAAACTTTATAGAAATTTAATTATAAAGAAATTTGTAAAACAAAATTGCTAGACGTTTTATTCAATATAATTAGATTTTTTTCGTTTCATGTAATTTAATGAAGTTTCTTGCAATATAATAAAGTTCATATAGACCTTTAATGCTATATATAGATGTTTTATGCAACATAGTTAGGTTTTTTTTTCCAAATGGCTTAACATATACATAAAGATGCGTAATATTCGGTTATTAATGCGTAATATTCGGTTAAAATCTGCATAACTTTGCGTTTTTGTAGATAAATTTACACAAATTATTTCAATAAAATAAAATTACCATGCATTTTAATTTTTTTATTCTAACTTAGAAAAAACTCTAGAAAAAAAAAAAATTCAATTTTTTTGAGTTTTAGTACTTGCTCAAACGTGCGAAAAATGGGCTTAAAAAAGGGTAAAAAAGCCTAAAATATGACTTTTGAGGCACTTGAGCAACCCCTAAAAGTGGTCAAAATTAAAAAAAAAAAAAATTCTACTAATAAAATAAGGGTCAACGCAGCAGATAACACTCCATGACACTTAAAATTTTTTCATGACCTCAAAATGAAGCAGTCTAATATATATATATATATATATATATATATATATATATATATATATATATATATATATATATATATATATATATATATATATATATATATATATATATATATATATATATATATATATATATATATATATATATCGTTTTATGTAGTGTTGTATTAAAATAATACACAACTCTTGTTCGTTGAAAAGTGCTCAATATTTAAGAAATTTATTTTGATTATATATAAATTTCATAACAGAGCGGTTTATAATTAAAAACGAAAAAAGAAAAAACTTTTATTATGGAACTTTAAGTTTCATGCCTAACAGCTATCATCTGTGGCGTAAAAGTGACGTAAACCAATCAGGATCAATTTGCGGTATCATAGGAGGAAATAAGAAATTTATTTTTGTGCCTACACTTCGTGATTATTTCACTCCTTGTGTTAAGTAGGTTTTTACCTTTATGCATTAGAATTTGAAACTTCTCGTTCAAACAGAGGTTGCACACTCTTGATGTTGGGTTGTATGGTTTGCAATGTTTAACAATTTTCCATCTGACAAAAGGTGTAAAGTTTTTTTCTTTTAATTTCCATATTTCTTTAGATAACTCTGTATCATTTTTATATCTAATTGAATTAAAAGATTTGAGGTGGTTTGCGTATCGAACTTTAAAAGATGTCTCGCTGAGTCCAAAATACACTTTTTCTTTGTACTCCGGATTGTTTGAACAAACGGTGGCTTGATAAACAATGTTGTTAGAAAGACAATTGTTGTTCATCAGACATTTGGATTTATCAATGCAGTTGCATGTCTTTTCATTAACTTTTGCTTCCTCATGTAACGTGTTTTTATTGTGAGAGTTTATAATGGATTTTATTTTTGTCATGCAGGAATAACTTATTTTGATTGTGTTTCTATTAAATATTTTACGGAGTCTGTGGTAAACTGGAAAGTGGTGGTCGATGAGGTTCAAAAAACATTTACCTATTTTTGTTACAACATTTGTACTGAAAGGAGGATTACACCAAATTATTTTACGTTTATGGTTGTTGTTTGAAGATTTTATACTTGGATGGTATGCAAGTTCGCAAGTGTGTCCAGATTTTTTCAGGGCTTCTTGATAAGGAGGAATACTTTCTTTAAAAATCGATTCACTTGACGATGCTGCTGATAATCTTAACTCAATGGTTTTAGGAACACTTTTTATTATACTCGGTGGGTGGTTAGAACTTGTATGTATGTAATTAAGTATATTATCTGCTTTGCGGTTGGGTTTAAATGAACCATCGTTAAGGTTTAGCGTTAAATCCAAATAATTAACTATTTTCAAATTACTTTTAATGGATATTTTCATCCATCTGCTTGTTAATGAAAAAAAGTGCTTTCTGTTAGACTTAATAATCCTGCAAAAAATGAGATTGGAAGAATTTCAAAATCTATTTTATCCAACATTAATTCCGAGCTGAGAAAGACACAATTTTTGAACCAATGGCAAAACACTCAAAATGTTATACACTGGTTTCAAACCATAAAAGAAAAACAATTCTGTAAGTTTTTAGTCTTTGATATTAATAATTTTTATCCATCGATTAATGAAAACCTGCTGAAAAATGCGTTATCCTTTGCAGAGCAACATCTAATAATAAATAGTGAGCAAAATAGTTTTATATACCATGCAAGAAAATCGTTATTATTTAGCAATGGAACTGCTTGGATTAAGAAAAAGGGAGGATTATTTGATGTCACTATGGGGGCCTTTGATGGCGCGGAGATTTGCCAATTAGTTGGTATTTTTATTTTACATCAAATCTCGCAGTTTTATGATAAAAATAATTTCAGTATATATCGAGATGACGGATTAGCTATATTTAGAAACAAAAGTGGTCGAGAAATGGAAAAGATAAAAAATTATTTTGTACAAATCTTTAAAAATAACAATCTTTTAATATCCATTAAAAGTAATTTGAAAATAGTTAATTATTTGGATTTAACGCTAAACCTTAACGATGGTTCATTTAAACCCAACCGCAAAGCAGATAATATACTTAATTACATACATACAAGTTCTAACCACCCACCGAGTATAATAAAAAGTGTTCCTAAAACCATTGAGTTAAGATTATCAGCAGCATCGTCAAGTGAATCGATTTTTAAAGAAAGTATTCCTCCTTATCAAGAAGCCCTGAAAAAATCTGGACACACTTGCGAACTTGCATACCATCCAAGTATAAAATCTTCAAACAACAACCATAAACGTAAAATAATTTGGTGTAATCCTCCTTTCAGTACAAATGTTGTAACAAAAATAGGTAAATGTTTTTTGAACCTCATCGACCACCACTTTCCAGTTTACCACAGACTCCGTAAAATATTTAATAGAAACACAATCAAAATAAGTTATTCCTGCATGACAAAAATAAAATCCATTATAAACTCTCACAATAAAAACACGTTACATGAGGAAGCAAAAGTTAATGAAAAGACATGCAACTGCATTGATAAATCCAAATGTCTGATGAACAACAATTGTCTTTCTAACAACATTGTTTATCAAGCCACCGTTTGTTCAAACAATCCGGAGTACAAAGAAAAAGTGTATTTTGGACTCAGCGAGACATCTTTTAAAGTTCGATACGCAAACCACCTCAAATCTTTTAATTCAATTAGATATAAAAATGATACAGAGTTATCTAAAGAAATATGGAAATTAAAAGAAAAAAACTTTACACCTTTTGTCAGATGGAAAATTGTTAAACATTGCAAACCATACAACCCAACATCAAGAGTGTGCAACCTCTGTTTGAACGAGAAGTTTCAAATTCTAATGCATAAAGGTAAAAACCTACTTAACACAAGGAGTGAAATAATCACGAAGTGTAGGCACAAAAATAAATTTCTTATTTCCTCCTATGATACCGCAGATTGATCCTGATTGGTTTACGTCACTTTTACGCCACGTGATACTCTTAAAACTTAAAGTTTTGTTTCCATGGAGTCATTAGAACTCACGCCACCGTAATTTTAATTGTAATTTTAACATCTATTTTAAATTTTGTAATATATGGCTGATGATTACCGTTAGGCATGAAACTTAAGGTTCCATAATAACAGTTTTTTCTTTTTTCGTTTTTAATTATATATATATATGTATATATATATATATATATATATATATATATATATATATATATATATATATATATATATATATATATATATATATATATATATATATATATATATATATATATATATATATATATATATATATATATATATATATATATATATATATATATATGTTGTAAAGATATTGTTATAAGGTAATAGAATACTATATAATATTGTATTACTATGTTTAGGAAGGGCACTGCAGTTGTCCTGCAGTTATGCAACTTATCAACCCATAACTGCGATAACTACAAGTTTTTTTAATAAGATTTTTATTATATAAATATTATATATTTTACAGAGTTTTAAAGAAAAGTTTTCTATTAATTGATACTATAGTTACTCAATGTACACTGTACTAATGTACAATCTTCTATAATCTATAAAACTATGGATTTATAAAGTTGTTAAATGAATGATTTATATGAATAGAATGAAGATGTTTATTGAGTTATTTTTATTATTTTTAGAAAAGAGATTGTACGACTTTAGTATCCGCAATACGGTATCGTGCATTGATTACCATCTTAGAATGGCTTCCTTCCGTATAAGTGGAAATAGGAAAGGTTATGTCCTTTTTTCTAATTCTTAAAACGAAGAGCCTAAATCGGTTTATACAAAGATGAAGATGATCATTATGGAGCCGATCATTATGAGGAATACGATAATGCATATAATAATAAATAAAATCATTTTACTTGTATCTTAAACTTATATGAATAAAAACTTATCTGTTTAATGTTTGATTTGTTTATGAGTATTTAGATAATGCGTTCAGCGTTTAACTTTTCTTTACAGTGCTTATTTAAAGCAGCTTAAATAAAAGAAGAGTTTGATTCGTTTGTCGGTATTTTTTATTTATATAAGCTTCTTTAAATAAGCGCCGTAAAATAAAATTTAACGTCGCGAAGTTTTAAACGAAAGATTAAGATGGAGTTTAAATAGCGTTTAAAACGAGCCATTTAGATATGGTTTAAATGGAACATTTGATTGACCTACGATCTAAATCGAAACTAAATTAAATCTAAACATTTAGAACGAACATTAACTAAACGTTGATTAAATGTTCGATTGCCCGTTGGGAATAGTATTTGAAATACAGGTAATAAGTTGTGCTGAATCGAATTACGGGGAACATTATTTTATTGTATATTTTATTCTTCGAACTTATCTCTTATAACAAATAGCTAACAATTTTACAACATCAATATTCTATACTTTTTTTAAAAATAAAATGGTACGACATATTGATTTTATAACAATAGAAAACTATGTAAAGGAAAAAATTTACCCTCAAGAATGTCATGGTGACAAAGGGAAAAAATCTAATCTTCGAAAAGCTAGAAAACATTTTAGCATTGTATGTGGTCACTTAATGTACCGCAGTGAAAAGTTAGTCATTGCTTGTAAAGATCAATAGCAAAAGATAATATATGACATTCATTCTGGTCTTAGTAAAGATGCAAAAGTAAAAGCAACGGCCTCACATCATGGAAGACATACAACATATCAAAAAATTTCTAACAAGTTCTATTGGCATAATATTAAATTCGAAGTTAAAGAATTTATTAAAAAATGTATGCAAGGTCAAAAACATGGTAAAATTAAAAGCGTCTCTACAGAACTTCATTCTATATCAGTTAAAAGTAAAGCCATGGAACAAGTTGGTATTGATATTTGTAACTTGCCAGAAGTTGATGGCTTTAAACATTTAGTTGTCTGCATAGAATTTTTTACAAATTGGTCAGAAGCAAAACCTCTTAAAAATAAAACAGCTGAATCCATAGCACTCTTCTTATATGAAGTAATCTCAACTCATCAACTTAACTCATTAACTCATCTTAAAGGAACTGGCATTTACATAAACGAAGATTTTGCCCAAGAAACTATCGAGCATCGAAGAAAGTTTTGGGAAGAAGTAAAAAAATTACGTAGCGAAGGTAAATACGTTATTTTAAAGTATGATAAAATTTTTAGTCGAGATTTTAAAAATACGCGCTTTCAAAAGTAACTTTACTCAAATCGAATTCTATTTTAAAAAAATTTGATTTAATTCTTTTTTCGTCATGGCTAATGATTTTATAACAAAAGATTTTGATAAGTTGCGTTTTGACCTTTTTAAAACTAAAAATAATATCTTTACGAATGGTTTATACGACGATGATTTATTTATTTTTAATGGACCTGACTCTCCATACATTGATACTAAAACTTTTAAAGCTGAACTTCATAACAATATAGACAAGTTTACGGTAATACACATAACTATTATATAATAACAATATATATAATAATAATATATATAATAACAATAACTGAAGAAAATATAATTGGGGCTATTTCAAATTTAAAATTAAAAAAATCTCCTGACTCTTTCGGTATCTCAGCAGAACATTTGAAATACGCAAAGTGCGATACTTTAACAAAATGGCTCATCAAATTTTTTAATTACTCCATTAGTTATGGATCGACTCTAATATCAATGTCGACGTCAACTATTGTATCCCTTGTTAAATCGTACAAAAAGTCTTTAGATAGCCCGAGCAATTATCGTGGTATTAGTAGTATACCAATTTTTACAAAGGTTCTAGAATACCTGATCTTAATTATATGTCCGGGTATTAGAGATACTCACTCCCTACAATTTGGATTCAATGCTAATTCTTCAACGCTACATGCTGAATTTCTAATAAGCGAAACAATTAAACATTACAACAGCAACCATTCCCCTGTGTATCTATGTCCTTTAGATGCAGAAAAAGCTTTTGATAGCTGTAACTGGAATAACCTATTTGAAAAATTATATTTCGATAAAAAATTACCACTATGTGTAGTTAACACTATCTCCTCATTGTATAACAATAGTAGCGCAACAGTCTCATATCAAGGTTGTAAATCAAACTCTTTTCCTCTAAACCAAGGAGTAAGACAAGGATCAATTCTTTCGCCTCCCCTCTATAATATTTACACTGAAAGTCTTCTCGAAACTATTAAAAATCAGGGTATTATTGGCACATCTATAAACGGTAACTTTACTGGTGTGGTAGCCTATGCGGATGATATAATACTTTTAAGCTCTACTTTATCTGGTCTCAAAAAGCTTATAAAAACATGCAATATTTACAGTAATCTAAATTGTATTAAACTGAATGCCGAAAAGACTGAGTTCTTGATCTCAGGTAAAGCCCAAATACAAACTAATACAAAAACAATTTCTGGTAATAAAAAAAATCTTCAGAATAAACTTAGACATCTAGGATTCACATGGGATACTAAACATTCAGTTTTTGCTTCACTCGGTTATTCAAATGTTGATGAAAAAATATCATAGAAAACGTTTTTAAGCAAAGTCATCCAAAATAACTTTCTTATTTTTTTCTTTTTACCTTGTAAATTGGGTGTTAAATAAATAAAATAATAATAATAAACATCAGGAGCCTAAATACAAATATCGATAAGTTAAAAATTTTCCTTTTCGAATGCAAATATTTCTTTAGCATGATTTGTCTTACAGAAACTTGGTGTTCTAACGAAAATTCTTATACAAATTCAAACCTCCTAATCCCTAATTATAATCTTATTTCTTATGAAAGAAAAGCTAACAAAAGAGGAGGTGGAATAATAACCTACATTCATAATGACTTAAACACAAAAATTAGAAATGATCTTTATATTTCTGATTCAAATAGTGAGGTCTTTACAGTTGAAGTCATTAATGATACTACAAAAAATCTCTTAATATTCTCTTGTTATTAACCGCCCGATGGAAATATTATAATATTTTCAAGTTTTATGAAACAAATATATACAAAAAGCAATGTTGAACATAAAAAGCTATTCTGTGTTAATGACATGAACATAAATTACCTAAGCTATCATGAACACGCTAATAATACCAAAATAATACCAAAATTTTTTTCGATGATATGATACAGCATTACATTTTCCCAATTAGAAACAAACCCACCCGGGTATATGGGATTACCCGGGTGATCAAACCCACCCGGGTAACTTCCACCTCAATTACAGCTATTGACAATATATTGACAAATTCAATTCAAGATCCATCCTTAAAAGTAGGAATAACTAAAACGGATATATCTGACAACTTCCCAATTTACTTCTCACTATCACAACAAGCAACACGTGTCGATAACTTGAAAATAAAAATTATCAAAAGAAGCATAAATAAATTCTCGACCCAAAAACTAATAGACTCACTAGCGGCAGTAATTTGGTCAAAAATAAATCATGAATGTAACCTCGGACGCACAAATTCCGCTTACAATAAGTTTATAAAAATTTTCCTAAATCTCTACAATAAAGATTTTCCAAAGGTCGAAAAAGAAATTAAAGAAAAATATCTAACCACTCCATGGATTACGGAATAAGGAATAAGAAAATCGTCAAAAGGAATAAGAAAGGGAAAAAGGAATAAGAAAAGGAAAAAGAAAAAGAATAAGAAAATCGTCAAAACAAAAACAAAAACTCTACATAAAATATCTAAAAAATAGAAACGATATTAACTTGTCTAAGTATAAACAATATAAAAATCAATTTGAAAAAATAAAATTAAAATCCAAAAAACTTTATTTTTTAAAGGAGATAATAAAAAAATCTGGGATATTATAAAAGAAATAATTGGTAAAGATAAAAAAAACTCGAACCAACTACCTCCAAAAGTTCTCATAAGTGAAAAAGAGTTTAATAATAAAAAAATTATCTCTGAAAAATTTAACAAATACTTTGCAAGTATAGGTTCCAAACTCGCCTCTAAAATTCAACCTACAAACATTTCATTTGAGAATTACATTGAGGACTCTTGTTGCTCCCTAGTTTTTAAAGAACTAGAATACGAAGAATTTGAAACAGCAATTAAAACATTAAAAATTAACAAAAGGTCAAGGTATTATTATTTCTTCCCAGAAATAAATAAACTCATTTTTCAAATATTTAACTCTTCAATAATTACAGGAATTGTACCCGACTATTTAAAAATAGCTAAAATTATTCCTATCTATAAATCCGGAGATACATCTTCCTTAAATAATTACAGACCAATATCAATCCTTCCCGTGTTTTCAAAACTGCTCGAACAAATAATCTACAATCGTTAATATAAATACCTAACCACAAACAAAATCCTGAATGAAAACCAATATGGTTTTTAAACTCAGCACTCGACAGAGCATGCTATCGTAGACCTTGTCAATAGGATTAGTGAATCAATCTATGAAAAGAAGTTCGTATTAGGAGTCTTTGTAGACTTTTCAAAAGCGTTCGACACAATAAATCATGAAATCCTACTAAAAATGTTGGAAAAATACGGATTAAAAAACCATACTCTGCAGTGGTTTAAAAGTTACCTGTTTAACAGACAACAGTTTTTTATTACAGATGATAATTACCACAGTAAATTATTAAAATTAACTTGCGGTGTTCCTCAAGGTTCGATTCTTGCTCCTCTTTTGTTCCTAATCTATATAAACGACCTTCCAAAAGTTTATAATGTTTACAGACGATACAAATTTGTTTTACTCTTCGACAAACATCAAGGATCTGTATGATAATGTAAACATAGAACTCCAAAAATTAAATATATGCTTTAAAACAAATAAGTTATCCCTAAACATAGACAAAACAAAATACACTTTATTTCACTCAAACCAACAAAGAAACACACTACCAAATATTCTACCTTCTCTAAAAATAGAAAATATAGTAATTGAGAGAACTCGCAAAACTAAATTTTTAGGAGTTAAAATTGATGATAATTTATCTTGGAAAAGTCATATAAATGCTTTAAACACTAAAATATCAAAAAACATAGGTCTACTTTATAAAGCAAAACCTATGCTGTCGCAAAGTAATTTAAAACTTATATATTTCTCTTTTGTACATAGCTACCTCATATATGCGAATATAGCTTGTGTGAGTACGCATATAACCAAATTGAAAACTTTATATCGACGTCAGAAACATGCTGTAAGAGTAATCTACCATAAAGACAAATTTACACACCCTGAATTCTTATTTAAAGAAATGAATGTGTTTAACATTTATCAAATTAATATTTACCAAAATATATTGTTTATGCTAAAATTTATATTTGGTCAAGTACCAAACCATTTTTTAAATATCTTTTTTATAAATAACCTTAATAAATATAACACAAGAGAAAAAGGAAACTTTATTACACCTTTCAAAAACACAAAACTTTCCCAATTCTCAATTTCATATCGGGGTCCTTATTTATACAACAAACTAGTAACTAAAAATAAATCAATTTGCAATCTAGATTCAACTTGCAATCAAAATTCCTTGAAAAAAAAGTTAAAATATCTGATACTGAATCTAAACAGATACTTAGAATTCTTCTAAGACTATAAATTAAAGTATATATATATATATATATATATATATATATATATATATATATATATATATATATATATATATATATATATATATATATATATATATATATATATATATATATATCAACTACAAAGTGAACTGACGTTTATGTGTATTATCTAAATGACTCTTACCTTTTCTCAAACAATATATTAAAAATTGTTTATTACACACAAAAAAAACACTTGATTTTTTCTTATCAAGTTTAGTTATTATGCTGCTTGTTATGTCTAATATTTTATACTGAGCTTATTTTGAGTTTACTTTTTATTATGAGCTTAATTTAAAGAATATATAAATATAGTTGTTTTTAATATATAATTATATTTAACATAATCATAATATATATCAAACACATTATAAGGGCTTCGTGATAAGATCATTACGATCTTCTTGAAGTCCGGCCTGTACTATTTTATTATAATCTGTTGACATGGGTGCATTAAAATTCAAATTAATGATCAAGGAAGAGAGTTTGCGAATAAAGTAAGCAAAAATCTGCATGCAATGACAGGGACTGAACAAAGGGCAACTTCTGCTTATCATCTCCAATCTAATGGACTGTGTGAACGTCAGAATAGAGCCATAAAAGAAGCATTAGTTAAAGTTTTCGATGAAACAGTTGCTGAATGGCCTTATATTATTGAAGAAATTTATTTGCACGTCGTGTTAGTAAGCACATTTTAACCCAGTATTCACCTTTTTTTTAATTATATAACCGAGAACCAACTTTACCTGTAGATATTAAATATGGATTGGTTGATATAAATATAAAAAATCAAAAGTTATACATAATAAAAAAAGTTATACAAATAAAAAAATTAAAAGTTATACATTTCCTTTGTGCTTTCATTGATAAAAATCTAACATGGAAAAACCATATCGAAATTTTGCGCAATAAAGTTTCCAAAAAAATTGGAGTAATGTGTAAAGCGAAAAATTTTGTAAATAGACATTCATTAATTCAACTTTATCCCTCGCTAATTTAATGCCATATAAACTATGCAAATAATGCATAGGGTAATACTAATAAAATTCAATTAGATACTCTATATCGGGAACAAAAGCATATAGCACGTTTAATAAACTTTAAAGATCGTTATACTCATGCGAGACCTCTTTTATTGGAAATGAATGTTCTTAATATATACGAGCAAAATTTTTTTAATGTTCTTTTATTTATGTACAAATGTAAGATAAACCTAACCCCTATATCCTTTCAAAATTTATATGCAGTAAAACAAAAAAACAAATACGACTTGAGAAATGACAATCTTATTCATTAACATTATTCTCATACAAGTTTTGGAAGATCTCTTTTAACATATCGCGGAGTTCTTCTGTGGAACAAAATAGTTTTGAAAAATTTTGATTTTTCTCAAAGTTTGAGTTTTCTTACTTCTAAAATTAAACTGAAAAAAGTTATCTTGTCAATTGTCAATTAATCTTTTAAAAAAGTGTTTGATTCCTGAATATATTGTTTTATTTTGAAATTATTTAGTTTTATATATATTCTTTATGTTGTTTAACGTTATTTTATGTTTTGAAATATCTGGTTAGATTTAAATTTTATTTCTAAACGTCATTTATTGTAATTATTTAACTGATTGCATTTTTACTGCATTGTTAAACGGTTCTCAGTGACAGGATCTTACGATCCTCTCCGTGAGTCTCCGTGTACTGATATATAATGTACAACGGTATTTATACCATAGTATATTGTAATTAGAACAAAACAAAACAAAAAAGATATTAAGGAACATGAAAAGATATTAAGGAACATGAACTATTTGATAGAGAAACTTTTAATGCAGTTCTTGTCTCATCTATTACTTTAAGGTGGAAAACCCCTCAGAAATATGAAATTTTTGAAAAAAAAAAATGTTTTCTTTTTTTATGCAAAATTTATCACAGATTCACAATCTGAAAACCATTTTTAAAAATTCGCTATAGATCTTCATTAAAATAGATTTTATTGAACCCTAGTATTGAAAGCTTCCTTAACAACCGCCATAGCAACGACACTATTTTTTACCTTTACTAAAAAATAGTCCAAAATCCTATTTTTTTATATGAAAAATATATCTTGTCAAGTAAATTATATTTAAGCCACTGTTCAAAACAACTTTAGTATAAAAACAGTTACTGGAAAGCTCATAAATATATCATAAATCTTCTACAATGGCTAAGGCTTGCAGAGTTAAACAAAGAACTAAAAATCATAAAAGGAAAAAAATATTTAATGTAAAAAAGAACTTAGTTGTAAATAATGTTGATATGGATGTAAATATGGAATCGAATATTGTAGATATGAATATAAATGTTATTACAAGTGTTGAAGATGTAAATGTAAATATGGAGAAACCAGTTGATCTTAACTTTATTAATTCTAATGAAATATGTGCTTCTGCTAGAAAAATAAAAAAAATTTCGTCATCGCATCCAAAGGTATCTAGTAATATAGTTACTGGATACCGTTTTATAGATTTAGAAATACTAAATTCTATAGTTTCTACCCTTAGATGTCCAGAATGTATGTCATCTAAGTTGTTTCTCTCTGAAAATGAAAACAAGAGAAAAGGTCTAGCGTCTTGTCTTTATGTTAACTGCTGTGTGTGTGATTATTCAAGAGAATTTTACACCTCAACATTGAATATACAAAAAAGTTTTGATATTAATACCAGGGCTGTATATGCTATGAGATCATGTGGTCAAGGCTATTCTGGATTCTCAAGATTTGTCTCATTAATGGACATGCCTAAACCAATGACTGCTTATAATTATAATAAAATTGTTATAAAACTAACTAATGCAGTAAAATCTGTAGCTGAAGATACTATGATGGATGCTGCTCAAGAGTTAAAAGACTTGAAGAGTAATTTTATTTTAAATTCTATTCCAGACCATGTGCTCAATGTTATTGATGTTGCAGTATCATGTGATGGCACTTGGCAGCGACGAGGCTATTCTTCAAACAATGGTGTTGTTTCTGTTATTTCGATGGAAACAGGCAAAGTAATAGATGTTGAAGCTATGAACAAGTTAAGTATACAATTTGGTTGTTTTGTTTAGGTTTGCATATATGCATATATATTATATTGTATATATTCATATATATGTTTGTGTGTATGTAAACACCCACCTAATTTATATATATATATATATATATATATATATATGTATATATATATATATATATATATATATATATATATATATATATATATATATATATATATATATATATATATATATATTACATACTAGAAAGATTGTTATTTTTTAATATATGGAAATCTACTTGATGTTTCATACTTTAATATTTTTTCATCAAAATATAGGTATGTAAAGCATGTAACATACTTCAGATTTTAATATTTTTTTATCAAAATATAGGTATGTAAAGCATGTTTTCATAAAGAACATCTAAAGAAAGGAAACCCATTAGCCTATGAAATATGGCATGATAAACATAAATGTACTTTTAATTACCAAGGACTACCTGGTGGAATGGAGCCAGAGGGAGCCCGCAGAATATGGGGTAGATCTATCGAAAAACATAATCTACGATATACTGATTTCTATGGCGATGGTGATAGCAAAGGTTATGATGATGTAAAAAATATTTATCAAGGTGTTCTTGTAAATAAACTTGAATGTGTTGGCCATGTGCAAAAAAGAGTTGGAACACGTTTACGTAATTTAAAAAAAAAAGAAAAAGGTCTTGGTGGTCGTGGAAAATTGACCGATGCAACTATCGATCGTCTCCAAAATTATTATGGCATTGCAATTCGCCAAAACAAAAATAATTTAAGTGCTATGAAATCTGCTATAAGAGCTACACTTTATCATGTTGCTTCATCAAAAAATTTACATTTTCCTCACTGTCCAGAAGGTTCAAATAGTTGGTGTCGGTATAATCGTGACAATAGATATTGGTAAGCCTGGTCCTGGCTTACCAATATCTATTGTTTGGAAACTTAAGCCAATTTATGATGAATTAAGTGATGACATTCTTTTAAAAAAATGTCTGCATGGCCTTACCCAAAATAACAATGAGTCTTTTAACATGACAATATGGGAGTGTATACCAAAAGGCCATTATGTTTCGCTTACGCATCTTCAATTTGGCACTTTTGATGCAGTTGCCCATTTTAACATTGGTAGACAAGCTAGTGTTTTAGTTTTAGAAAAAATTAATTTAAGACCTGGAAAGTATTTGTTAGAAGGATGTAGGAAAATTAATCAAAAGCGATTATACTTAGCCATATATAAAAACACAGAACGAGCAAAGAAACGCAGACAAGTAATTCGTGGAAAAAAGAAAAGTCGATATGACAAATCTCTTGAAAAAGAGCAAAAACCTATATATAATAAAAAATATTTTATTATATATAGATTTGCATATTTAATAACACTATTTTTGAATTTTTTATGTTGGCATTTTTAAAAGCTGTTTTTCTCAGATAAAGGGTTTTTAAGACGCCGGCCAGTATATCTAAATAACTAAAAGCGGTGTTAAGCTAAAATTTTAAGTATAAATTTGTTTGATTGTCTTCTGTGATTTAAGCGCGACAGATTTTTTTAAAAATTGAATCCAGTCCTTAAAAAGGTCAACAAAGTTATAAAATTTGGTCAAATTTTTTACATGTATTTCGGTCGAATATATTAGCCTATTAAAAATTATTATGAAAAATCTGCTTCGCTCATATCACAGAATTACCTTGTTAGAATAAGTATGCAAAAAAGATTTTGTTAAAACTGTGTACATCTTTAGATACGTTGGCCGGGGTCTTTCAATATTTTGGTATTTTTGGCACCTGCTACAGCTACCATTGTGCCCAAAAAAATTTTTTTTTTGTTTTTTTTAGTTAATTTTGTTATTTACTTTATGTATATGAAGTTAAATTTATAAAATATTGATATTTACTCAAAAAAAAATTTTCAGGGGTTTTCCACCTTAAGAGAAGAAGTTCACAAAAGTGCATACAAAAATATTCAAACTGCTCAAAATAAGTAGCGCAAAGACTACAATAAACATCATCAAGTACCTCTTTTTATTGGAGATGGTCAAAAAGTCCTTTTAAAAAATCAAAAATAAATGGATAAAAAAGGATAAAAATTTTCATTTATATGGCTTGGTCCATACACTGTTCGTTTCATTTCTAAAAACAACCTGTGCTGTTTGGTTAACCAAAAGGGTAAGATTTTAAAGACAAAATACAATGTCACTTTGCTCAAATTTTTTGTTGATTATAATAAAAAACCATTGCATGATAAAATATTGAATTCTTGTATTAAACTGAAGAGAACATTACAAGTTTATGGTGCATGTTATCTGATGAAGTTGTTAAAATGATATTTACAAATGCAGTCAGACTTCGAACAATGTTACGGAAACATATTATTCATTGAGTTGTACGTGCATTAGATTTAATGAGATTTTGCAACAGAAAAAGAAGTTTCTTCTTCCTCGTATTTTCCTTAAATTCAGAGATCATAAGTTTTCAAGTTTAATGCGATATAAAAATATAATAAAGGTAAGTGTTCAAAGATTATTGAAGATATTTGGATCCTGTAGCGCAGTCGCTACCAGCTTTTACAATATTATTAATGATAGTAAACGGAAATTAGAATGGATTGTTTTTCTGCACAAATAACAATATGTACAGAAAAACTCTCTTGATTTACAGTTGAGCGAATATTTTGGAAATCACATCAGACAAATGCAAAAGAGGAGTTAAAACCTGAACCCCCATGGTTAGATTTCCCAAATCTTTATTATCTTGAAACAGGAGATAAATAGATTTTGTTAAGTCATAACTCCTGGCTAAATGATAGCATCATGGATGCTGTCCAAATGTTCATTTGTAAACAGCTGGGGCCAAATGCAAAATTCCAAATGGTACTAAATGTTCAAATAGTCCATACCAGCAAGTCAATAATGAACACATTCAACTTATGCATTATGGCTCGTGTCATTTGTTTTTTACATTTTGCTCAAATATAAAAGTCAATATTTGTGATAGTCTTTATACATCACAGAACCTTGTTTTTTTAAAACGTGTTAGTTCTTTATATAAAAATAATGCTGATAGTAATGGAGATTTACTTATAAATTTTCTTCCTGTACAAAATCAGACTGACGATAACAGTTGCGGCCTGTTTTCCTGTAGGAAATGTAGTTTACTTGCATAAAAATCTTTTTAAAAATGTTTTTTTTTTTTTTACTTGGGCATTTTTGTGTGTATTTTTAATATATATATATATATATATATATATATATATATATATATATATATATATATATATATATATATATATATATATATATATATATATATATATATATATATATATATATATATATATATATATATTCATATATCTATATAAGAAATTTTGGAACATATATATCCATATATATCCAGGGCTTTATCTATTTATATATATTATATATAGAAGTTTTAATAGTTTAAGCGATTGAAGAAGAGAATTTTGAATTTCGTTTAGTTAAACTATTAGAGTTTTTAAAGAACCATTTTGAAATTATTATATCATTATTGCAAATATCAACGTTTAGATATTTATTGATACTAATGTCTTAAATAGGTTTAATACATTTTTATTATTATATTCGTATATTGTGAAGATCTTGTTTTTGAAAAAATATTTAATATCTTTAAATATTTTTTGCCTGTTTTTAAATGAGTTTGAATCTGAATAAAAAATATTAAAGTCTTGGAGGCTAATTAAAAAATCTTTATTGGTGTTTTTTTTAGGCAATAACTTAAAGAACTTTTAAATATAGATAATCGATAAATAGTTCCGGAGGAGCGACCTTCGGAAATTTTGTTGAAAATCCAGAGATGAATATTTAGTTGTAGAAACCTTTTTTTTTTTTGCTGTTTATATAAATTACAAGGATTGTTAGGAACTATTTCAGGTTCTTTATGGATCCTAACTTTAAAATGTATTCTTCAGTAGAAACTCTGAGGTTTTTGGAGAAATCTTTGAAAAACGGCTGCTTCACCTGCGCGACTCTAAAAAACCCATTGAGGTTCTATGAAGATCCGTTACATTTAAGAGTGTGTACCAAATACTTTGAATAAGCCTTTAAATAAGTAATTTAATTTATTGAATATCATTAGGGGAGTACTTGTTTCCTAATGAAGTACCTATTTCCTAGTAAATAAACACTCCCTGGAGTACTTATTTACTAGGAAATGAATACTCCCGGGGTCAATGTTATAAAACTTTTTATCGGCGTAAAATGCTAGCGGCTGTAAATTTTATCGGCGTAAATGATTTGTTTCAATGTTATAAAAGTTTTTTCAAAATCGTTCACTCTGAAACGTTTACAGTCGATAAATGTTCCATAGGAGCGACTTTCGGAAATTTTGTTGAAGATCCATAGATGAATATTTAATTGTAGAAGCCCTTTTTTTTTGCTGTTTATATAAATTACAATTTCCTTTCACCAAAAATAAAATATAATTACGAATGTACAAGTAATAAACAGTCAGGGGCTCAAAAAAGATATAGATGGCAAAATACCAACCTAATCTTTTCATAGAGCCCCTACAGATCTCAGTTCATGAAATCTCGTATTTCATCACAAAAATTAGGCTCTCGTGACTTCTGGAGAATCTATAATAGTATCAATAATAAGGGCAAGTCTGTAATTCCACCTCTTTTGTACGGTTCAGACTTTGTCACCTCACCTAAAGACAAAGCTGAATTGTTTGCCAAGAACTTTTCATCAATATCATCTCTTGATTTCACTGTTTGCGTTTTACCTGATATAGCCGTCAAACAGGTTGATCCACTGCTTGACATTCGTATCACTCCAGCTTCTGTATCTAAAGTGATTTCTCGCTTAGACTCTTCTACAGCTTGCGGCCCGGACAACATACCTGTTATAGTCTTGCAGAAGTGTTCTCCGGAGCTGTCGTCTATCCTTTCAAAGCTATTTAACAAGTGCTTATCAGAGTCTTGTTTTCTAGCCTGCTGGAAACCAGCATCTGTTATCCCTATTTTTAAAAATTCTGGAGAGCGATCTGATTCGTCTAACTACCGTCCCATTAGTCTTCTTCCTATCATATGCAAAGTTTTTGAATCCTTAATTAACAAACACTTAATCTCTCATCTCGAATCTCATAACCTACTTTTTGATCATCGTTATGGATTTTGATCTTCTCTTTCTACAGCTGATTTGCTAACAGTAATAACCGATAGGTTTTATCGCGTATTAGATAAAGGTGGAGAGGTTAAGGCCATCGCTCTTGACATTTCTAAAGCGCTTGATAAAGTTTGGCATGCTGGTCGTCTCCATAAGCTTTCTTCTTACGGTATATCTGGAAACATCTTTAAGATTATCGAATCCTTCCTTTTCAATCGTAGTATAAAAGTTGTCCAGTTTATATTTTTATAAAGTATATATATATGTTATATATTTTATATAACTTCCAACACTAATTAGTGGTTGCCTGCAGCCTTGTTGGAAGCGAAGATGTTAAAAAAAAAAAAAAAAAAAAAGATCATAACAATAATATATGGTATTATATCGTTAATAAATCAAGTAGAAAATTTAGGAAAAAAAAAAAGAAATAGTATAAAAGAAGATATAATATTTAAGAACAAAAATAGAGAAAAAAGAAGATGTATCAATTAAAAGTGAAAACACCCTCAATTAGTCAAAAAAAGAAGATATAATATTTAAAAATACATATAGTGAGTAAAGAACATATAGTAATATATATATATATATATATATATATATACATATATATATATATATATATATATATATATATATATATATATATATATATATATATATATATATATATATATATACATATATATATATATATATATATATATATATATATATATATATATATATATATATATATATATATATATATATATATATATATATATATAGTTAAAAAGATATAATATTAATAAATACTAATAGTCACAAAAAATTATAAAAGAATATATTTAAATACAAATTTCCAAGAACATATAGTAAAGAACATATAGTAAAATATATATATATATATACATATATATATATATACATAATTAAAAAGATATAATATTAATAAATACTAATAGTCACAAAAAGTTATAAAAGAATATATTTAAATACAAATTTCCAATTAAATATATGATATTATATTCAACATATAATATATAAAGTTTACATATAATATTTAAAAATACAAACTGTTAAATAATCAGATATAATGGTAAAAAAAAGTTTTTTGAAAACAAAAATAAAAATTAATCCGTAAGATTTAGAACGTAAGTTTTTGTTTGAAACTGAAATAAATTTAAAGATTTTGCCATATTTAAAGTGTCTTTCAGAAAAGAGTTCCATAGCTTGGGACCTCTATAAGTTATACTATATTCTTTGTATTTGTTTACTTTTTTAGGTAATTTATATGTGTTTCTTTAATTTATTTTTAAGAAATACTTCTCATTTAAATTTTTATTAACTTTACTTATGAAGATTTCAGGAGTTAGATTATTGGTATATTTATACATAAAGTTTAGGTGTTGGAAAATATTTATCTGATATATGTTCATCATTTTCATATTCATCATTAAAGGTTTAGTGTGGTCCCCCCTTAGCATTATAGCATTTAGTTTTAATGATGCATTATTAAAATCATTAACTTAAATTAAAAATAAGAGTGGTCCTAGGATCGATCCTTGAGGCACTCCACACTGAATATTCAGTATTCCAGATTTCTTGTTTTGAACATATTGTTTTCTGTTAGATAGATAACTTTTTATGCAATGATTTTAGATTTTGAATGAATTTAGATTTTAGTTTTTCTAACAGAATAGAGTGGTCAACGGTGTTGAATGCCTTGGATAAATCTATAAATACTCCGAGAGTAAACTTATCAGTTTCAAAACCATCAGTTATTTGGTCGACTAATTCAATAACGGCATGTTCTGTTGAATGTTTTTTTTGAAATCCGAATTGTTTTGGATTAAAAAATTTAGTTTTTGTAAAATAATCAAATATTTTATTATAAACTACACGTTCGAAGATTTTTGAGAAAACAGAAAGCACCGATATGGGTCTATAGTTTGATACGTCGGCGCGATCATTTTTTTTATAAATTGGGTATACTCTAGCAAGTTTAAGTATTTCAGGGAGTACTCCTTGATCTAAAGATAGATTTACTATGTGGAACAAAGGTTTTGTAATGCTTTTTTTGTTAGATATAAGGATATTACTGGGAATTTCATCAAACCCTGGAGATTTATTTTTTTTAAAAGAAAAATAAGCTACGTCAAATTCAAGAAAAGTTAAGTCACTATCATACATTGTTTCATCAGTTGATTTTTTTAGATATGTCTTAAATGACGTAGAAGTTAGTATAATTTTGTTTGCGAGACTAATCACAACATTTGTAAAGTATTTATTAAACTCTTTAGATATTTTATAAGGACAAAGTATATCTGATTTATTAATATTAATTCTTTCAGGTAATACTGGACTTTTTATTTGACTTCGGCCTATTATATCATTAATTAATGACCATGTTTTTTTAACATCAAACTTGGAATTGCTAATCTGTTTACTATAATACATTTTTTTTGTTTTTTTAAGATGTTCATAAAAACACTTATAATTTTTGTATATTTTCTCATTCTCTGTACTTTTATTTTTTAAGAATTTGTTGTATAGTTTTTCTTTTTTTTTAGAACACTTTAAAAGTGTTTTATTCATCCAAGGATTATTAAGTGCTTTTGTTTTAATTTGTATTTCTTCAAATGGACAAGTTTCGTCGAATATCGCTAAAAATTTAGCTAAAAAAATACTAAAAGCTTCGTTTGTATTATGACAATTATGAACATCATTCTAATTTTCTAAATTTAATTTATTCGATAGCTTATTTGTATTATTGATGGTTAAGTTACGTTTTTTTAAATTTGTAAACTTTGGCTGAGTATCCATAAATTTTTTTAATAGTAATGTAGATCGGGAAATGATCGCTTATATCTGTTTTAAAAATGCCTGACTGAAATGACGTTTCTAAGTAATTGTTAATAAGTATATTATCAATTGCTGTTTTTTAGGTTTTATTCACCCGAGTAGGTTAATTGATTACTGGCAAGACATTGTATCTAAAAAACATTTCAAAAAACGATTTAGTTTTTGGAAAGTTGTGGTAATTCAGCGCGTTTAAATTTATTTCACCGGATATACATAATTGTTTTTTTTCTTTATTTATTTCAAAACACTCTTTTCAATAAAATTTTGAAACAATCTGATTTCTCCACATGGTGGACGGTAAACACACCCAATTATAGTATTTTTATTTTTGTTATTAATTATTTCAATAAAAAGACTTTCATAGTTTTAATTTGCTAAGCATAATTGTTTTTTTATCTTAAATATATATTTTTCAAGTATGTAAAATCCTAGTCCTCCACCTTTTTTATGATTTCCTTGTGGTTGGCTAATTAATTTGTAATTTGGCAAGCTATAATTAGAGTTTGATTCAATCGGACTATCTGTTTCATGTCAAGTCTCTGACATAGCTATGACGTCGAACGTGTAGTTTATAATATTTAAAAATACTTTAAATTTTTCAAAGTTTTGACGCATGCTTCTTATGTTTAAATGTAATATAGACAAAGAATTATTATTTTTTTTAATTTTAAAATTATAAGGATCAAAATATGATGTATTCATTTAACTCATTTCAGTTTCTTCAATAATATTTAAATTATCTTCAGAAAAGTTAAGGAAATCTTCAAAAGGATCAAAAATTAAATTTTTTAAATCTTTATTAGCAAAACAATTTTCAGCCATTTTTAAAAATTAAAAATAAAAGATAAAAGAAGAGTTTATTCAAGAACTCATATAAATAATATTGCTTATTTTTAAATAGTCGGCAAAATTTCAACTACATCTATATTGTTTTGCTTAAATTCGTGAACTATTAATTTATTATATAACTTTTGCATAATAGCCATTTTGCCTATGAGTTTTTGCTTGTGCAAATAGTTCTTTACGAATTCTCCTAGTTGTTTTAATAAAATCCTCATTAATATATACATTAGTACCTTTTAGTTTGTTCGCTTTATCCATATTTATCGCTTTATCTTCAAAGTCATGCAACTTTAGCACAATCGTTCGCAATCGTTCAGAACCACCATTACCAACTCGATGAGCACGTTCAATCCTAATATCATTTGCAATTTCAAGATTTTTAACAAAGAGTTTTTTTACTTTATTTTTAGTGTCTTCCCAATCTTTTTCATATGCACCTTCAATGAGTCCATCAATCCGTAAGTTATTTCGTCTATTTCTATCCTCAATGTCTACACTATTTGATTTGAGTTCAGTGTTATCTGAAATGATTTTTCCTTGTAATTTTTTTAAATTAGTTATTTCTTCGACTACCTTTGCGATTTTATTATCAACACCCTTTACTTTGACGTCCCATTCATTGTCAATAAAGTTCATGCTTCCTTTAATTTCACAAAGTTCCTTTTTTACATCATAAACATCTTTTTGAAGCGTGTCAATTTTAATTTTTTAAACTGCTAGCAATTTCACGAAAAAAAGCCATAATTGTTTCTTTTTGTACGTGCATTAATTCTCTCATCATTGTTAAAGATACCTCCCAGTAAGCACATGAACGTTTTTAAAACGTTTTTTTAACTATTATATAAAACGTTTTTTGAACGTTCGAAATGGCAATACCTAAAAAACGTTTTTAAAAAAGCGTTTAAAAAACGTTCTAAAAAAGTTGTTTAAAAAACGTTCTAAAAAAAACGTTTAAAAAACGTTTTTAAAAAAACCAAATTAAACCAAAAAAAAACGTCTTTTTACGTTTAAAAGACGTTATTTTTAAGAAAATATTCCCAAATCCATAGGTACTATTATTAAATTGTTTTTGAAAGAACCTGTTGGTTGAAAAAACGAGAAAAATGAAAAATATATTTAAAAGTTATTTTTAAATTTATTTTTTAAAACAATTTACAAACAAAGTAATATTATAACGATGATATCTGTTGGATTTAAGGCACTTTAAGACAAGCAAAAGTTGCCCGCTTTCACGAATCAGTAATTATTGCATCGACAATCGACTCTGTGTATGATTCGTGAGAAGTCGATGCACAAACTAAAAGAAAAAACTATATATTTAAAACAGACAATCTGAACAGTAATAATAGTATTATAGTATAATAATAATATTTATAGTATAATAATAATAGTAATAAGTTTTTAAACTACAAATATATGTTTTAAAAATATATATATAACTTCACATTGCACATATATATATATATATATATATATATATATATATATATATATATATATATATATATATATATATATATATATATATAGATATATATATAGATATATATATAGATATATATAAATTTGAGGTTTAAATACTTTTGTATTTTGTATCACATTATATATATATATATATATATATATATATATATATATATATATATATATATATATATATATATATATATATATATATATATATATATATATATACATATACATATATATATATATACATATATAAACATGCATATATATATATATATATATATATATATATATATATATATATATATGTATATATATGTATATAAATATATATATATATATATATATATATATATATATATATATATATATATATATATATATATACACCTATATACAGTAAAGGCATAAAGTCATGATCACAGTTGAAAAACAAGAGAATTTTATTTATTTTTAGCACAATATAAATAAAACAGAATCACATTTAAATAAAAATGACTCTGCTTTGTCAGTAATAAGTGCCACTAATAAAACATAAGAAATTCTGACTAAAAGACTAGTATTTTGTATGCCCTCCATGCGCATCAAGCACGGCCTGTACAAGTCTTGGCATAGACTGTACCAGCTTTTGGATGGTGTCAACAGGAATTGCTAGCCATGCAGCTTGCAAATGTTGCCACAAATCATCCAGATTGCTGGGTTTGGTTTTCTGTACTTTTCTGAAGAGCTCCTCCTACAAATTTTCAATGGGGTTCAGGTCAGGACTTTGTGGAGGCCATTCAATAGCATTGGTACGAGCATGTTTGAGATATTCCATTACTTTCTTAGCTTTGTGGCAAGGAGCATTGTCCTGTTGAAAAATTTCAACTATTACGCAAAAACTTATTGGCTCATTATCTCAATAAACAAATAAATAAATATATATATCTATATATATATAAATATATATATATATATCTATCTATCTATCTATATATATATATATATATATATATATATATATATATATATATATATATATATATATATATATATATATATATATATATATATATATATATATATATATATATATATATATATATATATACATATATATATATATAACGCACCTTTTATTAAGTTGTACAGCTTGGTTAGACTAAAACGATCCTTTGTCTTTTCCAGCTGCCATAATAAATTTGATCATGAATGAATTTGTCATAAAACTAAAAATAACATAATTTAATAATATTATATTTTATAATTTATGAAACTATAATTAACTACTCTATTCTAATCTAAAATGTTTTCTTTTTTCTCATAATTTAAGTCTAAATGTTTTATTAAATTTAATCTATTAATTTTTATTATTTAAAAAATAGCATACTAACAATTAGTGCAGTTCAGATCATTAGTGTACACTAACCATTATTGTAGTCATATATATGAATATTGTCTGGGTTAAAAGAATTGTCTGGAATAAAGTTTAAGCTAAGATAACCAATAGCTTTAAACTTGCAAACTGGCGAAAGTGTGAAATGACATAAGTGCGCCAAACAAGTTTTCAAACATTACGAATAAGCATAAGTGCAAAACTTGAATAAGTACAAAACAGTTACAAAAATTGGCAGAAGTGTAAACTGACATAATTTCGCATAATAAATTTGCAAACATTGGCATAGGTGATAATTGGCAATTTGCCCTTATGCCAGTTTGCAGTTATGCCAGTTTGCCCTTATGCCAATGCTTGCAAATTTATTTGGTACACTTATCTTTGTTTGCATTTATGTTGCAATTATGCACTTTTGCTAGTTTTTGCAAATGCTTCACACTTAAACCAGTTCCCACTTATGGCAATTCACAATTATGAGAATGTTTTAAATCTATTTAGCGTACTTTTGCCGATTGGCACTTATGTTAGTTTGCACTTATACTAGTTTCTGTAACTATTTCAATAATTGCTTTGTACTTATGCCAATTCGCAATTATGTCAATGTTTGCAGATTTGCATTATGGTAAAACACCTTTGGTAGAGCCATGCATAGGATTTGTATTATGGATTGTAAGACAGGCTTGGTCGGAAAGCGGGAGCGATCGCTCTCGAATACAGACCACGGAAATTATATTTAGTTGCGAAAAACTGGCCAGGTTTTTTAGTCGTTTTGAGAACATTCAAGTTTATGTATGAAACAAAATATTTTTGTTTTACGGACATACATGGAAACATAATACACCTGAATGTTCTCAAAACATCTTTGTGCGAAAGAATAAAAAGAATATTCGCGAACACTAAAAACCCGCCAAATTAACAAAGAAACTAATTCTATTAGTTCAAAAAATACGCTGACTTAGCGAAATTAAGAAGGGTAATCTTTTGAAATGTTTTTAGAAACGATTTGTTTCGTTTTGAGATTTCTAGAATAACTTGTTTTTAGAATAAATATATTATTTGTTTACAAAAATAAAATATAAAATAAAATGTTAAAAGTTACTTATAATTTATAGATTTTATTAGTATATTCTTATTTTTTTATTTTAAAAGTATGTATTCTTTATGTAAATTTAAATTTGTTTATCTGTTTTTTATCGTAATGTATCTTTTAAAGCAATTTTTACGATTTAAACAAAGACTTACAAAAATAATTGCGTTTTCAATGAAGTTATAATCGTTATAGTTAATAAAACTAATTACGTAACAAACATATAAGAAGTTTCAAGTTACTAAACACAAACAACGCGTACAAAGTAACTCGCAGATGAACAAGCACCGCACCTGAGGTCACGACAGAACACAAATATATATAGCAAATAATTAGATATAAAGAAAAGTAACTAGATATTGGTTTACTAACTCTAATTACTTTCGCTTAAGTTGCCATTCTAAAAACTCTTTATACTTTTTTCTGCTTTAAATACTAATTAAATTAAAAAGCCCACTCACTAAACATCACTAGCGATATTGTGAAGCGATTTCGCTTCCTTGTCATGAAGTATTTTTAACCTTAAGTTGATTTTTATATTGTTAATTTAATTTCTAAAGTAATTCAATGATTTAATTATTTCATTTGTTTATCTTACTATGAAGAAATGCTTCAAATATGTTAAACTTTTCAAACAACGCGAAACATAAATTAGGTATTGAAAAAATTAACTTTATTATTTATAAAATAATTTAGCTAAAATTAAACTAAAACTTGCAAACTTTGTTGAATAAAAAATATTTATTTCCTCTTTAAACAATCGTAAGTTGTTACTTTATTTAAAAAAGATTGCCTAATTTTATAAAAAAAATTATAAAAGAGCAATATTTTAAAAAAATTTGTTTTCAACGTAATTTATTTAGCTTTAAGTTTTTTCGCATTTAAAGATATTTTATTTACTTATTTTTTTTTTTTTTTTTTTTTGTAATTGTCTCTCATCGGTCCAATTAACCTTTCGCGCTTTTTTTTTTTTTTATTTTTTAAAATGTTCTCAAAACGGCTAAAAAATCTGGCCAGCATTTCGCAACTAAATATTATTTACGGGGTCAGCAATCGAGAGCGATCGCTCCCACTTGCCGACCAAGCCTGGTAAGATAGGAGTAATATCATTATAAACTTAAACAGAGTGTTTATAGGAATGCACTTTTAATTTACTAACCTCTTCATCATAGCTATCACAAGTTTTTGACAATTCTTACCACCAATATTTTGAACTCTTTGTTTCTAATAGAAAGAACTTATGGAAAAACTGACAATTCCTAATTAAGTAGTAAAAATTATATATTTTAATGAAAATTTTTAAAAAAGAAAAAATTTGTTAAATCGGTATTTAGCAATTTACAACTGCAGAGCTACTAGTTGAATCATTATTAAGTGCTGAGTCAAACTTATCAAATTGTATTAGGCTGTTCATTTCAGTTACTACTTCTTGCTCACACTATTTTATATTAAGTTTTTTGGATCCTTGGGTTTTTATCTTATTTAGGAGACGCAACACACAACATTAAAAGTCTAAACAAACTTACAATAAATAAATTTTACATAGTATTAACAAAACTATGTATATAAATGAATTTAAAATACTTAAATTTAATAATTTAACAACTTTACTAGTCTAACCCTAAATCAGAGAAAAACTAATAGACAGTAAAATACTTGATTTAGACAATGCTAATTTTTGGTATAGGCACAATAAATATTTTATATATATTAGTTTTTCTCAGGTTTAGGGTTAGAGAAGTAAGATTGTTCCATAGATTTATAACTTTGATAATATTGAAATAATGGATTTCATGCAGGTGATTATTTAAAGTTGAAATTAAAACCTCGTCTTTTTAATGAAATCTTTTAATATTGACAGTCATGTTAGCATTTTACAACAAACATTACATTATTATTTTTAACTAAAGACTTACTTGCTTGAGATAATAGAAATCTATCATTTCTATCCTTTTATTTTAAGATGATGAAGATTGGTGTGTCTTAAAATGAATCTCTTGGTCATCACAATCAATATCATCTTTATTTATTATTTTTTGATCTACAGAACACAAGCATAGAATATATTTGAATTTCATCTAAAAACTTGTTTTCTCATGTAGAAATCTTACAACTAAAAATCTTTTACAAATTACTTTATAGATTATTAATTTTATAAGTAAAATAGGATATATAATATTGTATGTATTATTATAGGTTTCATACTGTCAAATATTTGGTAATAACACCAGAATATTATTAAAGATTAAAAATCTTAAAATGACATTTTGAACTAAATCACTTACTTTCTTGAAACAAATCATCATATTTTTTCCTTTCAACCATTTTAACTATAGTAATTCCTTAATAAAAGAGTTAAAGATGAAAAACTCTAAAAATTTTGTTTCCTTTTCTCAAATCCAAATGATTTTTTTTGCATTAAAAGCAGTTGATAATCAAGAAGAATCAAAAACTTAATCTAGTTTCTTTAGCAATCAAGTTTGCTCAACAATTAAGCTATTTAATCTAAATAACCACACCATAAAAACATTATCATTTTAATCATATCTACTTGACTCAAGTAGAAATACAAACACAACCTAGTTTCAACGAAGACAAACTAAAAATACTCCAATATACTTTTAAATTCTCCAAGAAAACAATACAAACACTTGGTTGATTTAAAGATATGTTAATTTACATAATTTTTACTTGAATAAATCACTTCGCTTAATCGAAGGTCACGCCATTATTGGCGTAAACAAAATTACTCTTTTAAATATTGCCGTGACATTCAAAAATCGTTTATTTATTATGTTAAAAAAACGTTTTAAAAACGTTCATAAGCTAACTGAGAAATTTGGCAAGTTGTTAAAAAAAAAAAACGCTTAAAAAACGCTAAAAAAACGTTTAAATTAACATTAAAAAAAACGTTTACAAAAAAACGTTTTAAAAACGATTGTATTGGTTCTTTAAACGTCTGACCGTAAATTGAACGGAATTAAAACGTTTTAAAAACGTCCTGTGCTTACTGGGTATTATTATATTGTTTTTCAAAAAACCTTGTGGTTAAAAAAACAAGAAAAATAAAAAAATTATTTAAAGTTTATTTTTTTAAATATTTACAAACAAAGTAATATTGTAACGATGATATCTGTTGGATTTAAGACACTTTAAGTCGAGCGAAAAGTGCCCGCTTTAACGAATCAGTAATTATTGAATCGAAAATCGACTCTGTGTATGATTCGTGAGAAGTCAATGCACAGACTAAAATAATAAACTATATATTTAAAACAGACAATCTGAACAGTAATAATAGTATTATAGTATAATAATATAATAGTATAATAATAACAGTAATAACAATAGTAATAGGGTTTTAAATTACAAATATATGTTTTAAAAATATATATATAACTTCACATTGCATATATATATATATATAATATATATATATTTATATATATAGAGAGAGAATTTATTTTCAAAACGCGGTAAACGCCATTTTAAAAATTTTTTAGAAATTGTGTGGTTTATTTTTAGTTTATAAAGTCCTAGCAGACATTGTGTCCGAATATATGCTAAACGAAGTATAACCCAATATTTTTTTACTTCTGAAAAACATTTATTTTCAAAACGCGGTATAAAATTTTTTTATTTATTTTCAAAATGCGGTATTTAATTTTGACCAATTCGTGGCAAATGTATATTACTTCTGCGCAAGCGCAAATATTTTAAAGTTGCGTTAAAGAAATGGCGGATTGCGATGGACAAGATTAATGCGTTACTAATATCCTATTTCACATAGAAAAAAAGATATGATGTATGAAACAAAAGAAAAGAAAAGCATTTCTTAATTCTAGTGTTCGTTTAAACTACCATGCTTTGTTTGTTTAACTGAACGAATTATGGAATAATGATAGAAAATATATTAAAAAGGCAACTTAAATTAATAAGTTTAAATATATTTGTTACCTGTTTTTTAATAGAAATGCATTCAATAATAATACTTCCTTTTTATTTTTTGTTAAACCGACAATTGCTTTGTTGCAAATAAAATGAGGCTATTGCAGTATTTCATTTTTAAAATTTTATTTCGTTCAAAAATATAACGATGACTTTTATGTTATATTAATTGTCCATTAGTTCTATGGAGACTTAAAAATAGTGATCATCATTGTTACAACTGCACAACACTAAAAAAATAATATTGTTTATTGTCCATATTTAACTCTCCGAAACAAAAATAAATTTACAATTGCAAATTGTGAAATGTAATAGTTTACATTACTTTAATAAAACATTGTTTACATTCACATTATCAATAAAATATAATGACCAAACATTAAATACACATATTTGTTCAATATGTTAACTAAAATTAATCATTAAAATTTATTCAGGTCTTTTAAAGTTTAAAAACCTTCCATAACATTTTTATAAAATGGATATACCGCATTTTGCTAACGAGCTTTAATTGGATATACAGTATTTTGAAAATAAATGCAAACTTATTGACATAAAAAAAAAAAAAAAAATTATTTAATAATATTTTATTTATTAACATTATAAAATATACTATATCTATATATATATATATATATATATATATATATATATATATATATATATATATATATATATATATATATATATATATATATATATATATATATAATTTTATGTATATATATATATATATATATATATATATATATATATATATATATATATATATATATATATTTATATATATTTATATATATATATGTATATTTATATATATAAATATATATATATATATATATATATATATATATATATATATATATATATATATATATATATATATATATACATATATATTTATATATATATATATTTTTGTATATATATATATATATATATATATATATATATATATACATATATATTTTTGTATATATATATATATATATATATATATATATATATATATATATATATATATATATGTATATATTTTTGTATATATATATATATATATATATATATATATATATATATATATATATATATATATATATATGTATATATATATATATTTGTTTATATATATATATATTTGTATATATATATATATATATATATATACATATAAATATCTATATATATATATATATATATATATATATATATATATATATATATATATATATATATATATATATATATATATATATATATATATATATATATATATATATATATATATATATATATATATATATATATATATATATATATATATATATATATATATATATATATATATATATATATATATAAACTTATTAAGATATTCCATTACTTTCTTATCTTTGTGGCAAGGAGCATTGTACTGTTGAAAGAAAAATAGTTTGTTTTTACCAAATAGTTTGTTTGTTGATGGTTTCATTTGTGTTTTTAATATTTCCAAATATTTATCTTGGTTTACCGTGACCGTACAACAATATAAATGACCTACACCTGATCCTGACATGCAACCCCATACCATAAGAGAGCCTTTTCCATGCTTTACTGTATGAGAGAATTAAATAATTCACCAACACACAGAAGACTAAATCATTCACGAACTCTTTTTTTTTTTTTTTTTTTATTTGCATTCACTCCCAACAAGGCTGCAAGCAACCTCTATTAAGTTGGGAGTTACTAGGAAAAAAAAGAACAGATTTATAGAGCAAGGAAATGGTTGACAGAAGACTTGAAAAGTTGAAGTTTGTATTCAAGAAAATATGAAAATGGGAGAGAGTTTCAAAGGATTGAAGTGCGTGGAAAAAAACTAGATGAATAAAAGTTTTTAGAACATGCAGGGACAGATACAGTAAACGAATGAGACTTAGCTGAAAGACGAGTAAAACGAGAATGAATTTTAGTTAATGGAACTAGAGATGATAACTCCTTTGAGCAGTGACCATGATGTATTGTAGAAAAGAGTATCTCTTTCTCTTTTTTACAAATACATGAGTATTTTTAGAAAAGAGAAAGAGATGCAACTTTACGACGATGGGAAAGAGGTTCAAGCTTAGCAGATAGTCCAGGTCTAACAACATTTACAATGCGTTTTTGGACCTTGTCAAGAAGAGAAAGTGAATCGTTAGAAGAACCAGCCCAAATATGACAACAGTATTCCATACAGGGACGAATAAGAGATTTGTAGAGGTAGAGGATGGAATCAGAAGTAAGGAAATGGCGAGCACAATAAAGAGAAGCAACTTTAGCAGAAGCTAATTTAGCTTTCAATGAAAGGTCAGTAGTAAACGATAATCTAAGAAGACGTAAAGAGGAGGACTCAGTAAGAGGATTGCCATTCATTATTATAGGAATGTTGACCATATTACGGTAGTTGTTTGCAGTAAACAACTGGGTTTTCTTAGAGTTGAAATTCACAAGCCACTGTGAACCCCAATCTATTACTGAAGTGAGATCGGATTCAAGATTAGCTGCTTGTTCTAGGCAATCGAAAAGAGAAGACTTTTTGTCAAGACAGGAGTATAAAGTTGAGCCATCAGCAAAAAGAGCTACTTTAGATGAAAGGTTGTCAGAAGGATTGTTTATGTAGATAAGAAACAAAACAGGGCCCAGGATGGAACCTTGGGGAACCCCAGAAGTTACTGGAAATAAATAAGAGTGTTGGCCTTCAAGGATGATTTTAATAAACCGGTTAGATAGAAATGATTTGATAACCTCACAAACTTTCCCAGAAACACCATATGAAGCAAGCTTATGGAGAAGACCAGCATGCCAAACTTTGTCAAAAGCTTTAGATATGTCGAGAGCAATAGCACTTGCCTCACCGCCTCCATCTAATGCACGATAAAATCTTTCAGTTACAGCAGTTAGCAAGTCAGCCGTAGAGCGAGAGGATCGAAAACCATATTGATTGTCTGACAGTAGTTTATTTGACTCAAGATGAGATGTGAGGAATTTGTTGATCAAAGACTCAAAGACCTTGCTAATAACAGAAAGAAGACTGATCTTGCGATAATTGGAGGGGTCAGAATTTTCTCCAGTGTTTTTGAATATTGGAACCACTGATGCCATTTCCAACAAGCAGGAAAACAAGACTCTTCTCCTCACATAAGCTCTATAGCTCCACAGATAAAGGTAATTTCATCACTCCATAACATTTTATTCCATTTTACGACAGTCCAAGTTTTGTGCATCTACGCAAATACTCTGTTTTTCGTGATGTTATCAGGTCGCAATAAAGACTTCTTCGCAGCAATTCTCCCATTCAAACCAGCTTGCTGCAGGCATTTTCTAACTGTGTTTGCTGTCAGATGAACTTCATGGTTTTTCCCCTTGTAGCTTGCAAAATCTCAAGCCGTGACAAAATGATTGGACTAACTCACCCAAACCTAAAGCCGATCCTGCTTTGCAGTAGTTTGACAAGATGGGTATACAAGGGAAATACACTAAGTCCATTTTTGGCAGTATGGAGTTATTTACACCACTATTTAGTATTTTAAATTTTTTTTATATATTTGTATATATGTATATATATATATATATATATATATATATATATATATATATATATATATATATATATATATATATATAAATATATATATATATATATATATATATATATACATATATATATATATATATATATATATATATATATATATATATATATATATATATATATATATATATATATATATATATATATATAAATATATATGTATAAATATATATATATAAATATATATATATATATATATATATATATATATATATTTATATAAAAAAACTAGATTAGATTTTTAATTCTACTTAATTATCAACTGCTTTTAATGCAAAAATATTCATTTGGATTTGAGAAAAGGGAACAACATTCTCAGAGTTTTTCTTCTTTAACTCTAAAAATTAAAAATGATAATATCAGTGGTTTTTATAGAGGAATTACTATAGTTAAAAACGCTAAAAGGAAAAAATATGATGATTTGTTTCATGAAAGGGAGTGACTTACTTCAAAATATCATTTTTATTTTTTAATGATATTCTGGTGTTATTACCGATTATTTAGCAGTATGAAACCTATAGTATTATATACCATACTATATACCCTATTTTACTTATAACGTTATTAATCTGTAAAGTAATTTGTAAAAAATTTTTAGTAGTAAAATTGCTACATGAGAAGACAAGTTGTTAGATGAAATTCAAATATTCTCTATGTTTGTGGTCTGTAGGTCAAAAAATAATAAACAAAGATGATGTTGATTGTGATGACCAAGAGGTTCATTTTAAGACACATCAATCTTCATCATCTTTAAATAAAAAGGATAAACATGATGGATTTCCATTATCTCAAGCAAGCAAGTCTTTAGTTAAAAATAATATTGTAATGTTTGTTGTAAAATGCTAACATGAATGTCATTATTAAAAAACATCATTGAAATGATGAGGTTCCAATTTTAACTTTTGAATAATCACCTTTATGAAATCCATTATTTCAATATTATCAAAACTATAAATCTATGGAGCAATCTTTCTCATCTAACCCGAAATCTGAGAAAAACGCTAATATATATAATAAAGCATTGCCACAATTAGGTATTTTACTGTCTATTAGTTTTTCTCTGATTTAGGGTTAGACCAGTAGAGTTGTTAAACTCTACAAAAAGTTATGCTCACTTAAGTAACAAAATTTGATTACAAGGATTGCTTAAAAAAACTGCATTTTAAATTATCAGTTTCGGCAAACGGTAGTTTTGTTATGGAACTTTGTTGATAGAAGCGCAATATTTTGCTTTATTTACAATATTTTAACTTAGGTGCATATTCTGCTACAAAAAATTAGGTGTCTGCTACATAATCTTTTTTGATAAAATTTGGCATGTACGTAGAAAATAAGTTTTTAAATTTTTCTTAATAGTTTCAAAAATGTTCTCAACATTTTTTCAATACTAATTTGACGTGTGATCAACAACGAAGTTTTTAAGAAAAGTAAATTCAATAAAAGCGGTTGTAACTTCAAAAAAAAACTATCCAAAAATGAAGTTTAACTCTTCCACTTTTTAAAAAATGTCTATGCTGATTTAAAATCCTAAAAAATAACATAACAAAATACATTCTTACAAATCAAACGCTAAGCACGCTTTGATAAAATAGTCAAAGATTTTGATTACTTTATCGGTGCTGTAACTCATTGGATACGCACGTACCTAAGAAATGTAAGTCATTCTCAAAATTTAAAACTGCTCTCATTAACTACTTTTCAGAAAAAAATTGCTAATAAATTTTGTACTTTCATTCAACTTATTATTTATAACCCAAATTCTGAGCTTCTTTTTATCTAATTTTTTCTTTTCTATTCTGATTTAATATTTTTTGTTAAACTTATTAAATTTTACAAAAAATATTAAAGCACAACAGAAAATAGAAAAAAAAATAGATAAATACTATTTATCTATTTAAAATAGAAGCTCAGAGTTAGGGTTATAAATGATAAGTTGAAGGAAAAGTATAAGATTTATAAGCAATATTTTTCTAAAAAATAGTTAAAGTTATAATGTATATAAAACCAGTTAATTATTATTTTAATCTTTCTTAAACTGAAATTTTTTCTCTTCATCACTATAATTGTTATTATTATTATTACTATACTTTTATCGTTATAAATGTTATTATTCTTACTGTTGTTAATATTGTCATAATTTTTTTTTATACTACTGTTTTTGTTATATTACTGTTGTTGTAATTGTTGTTATTATTATTATTGTTGTTATTTTTACTGTAATTTTTATTATTATTAAAATAGTCCCAGTGGGCACCCGACGTCAATCCGACGTCGGATTTACGTTTGATTTTCATCAGCGATGTCAAAAGACCTATTCCGACGTTGTTCCGATGTCAGTAAAATGACGTCGGGCGATGTCTTTATCTCAACATCCCCTGACGTCGTTTCGATGTATTTTGACGTTGTTCCGACATCTTATAAAAGACGTCCAAAAAACGTCGCAGTACTGACATCGATCCAACGTCGATAAAAAGACGTCGGGCAACGTCATAATATTAACGTACTCCGATGTCTTTTGACGTCTTTCGACGTCAATCCAACGTCCTTAAAACGACGTCGGAAAAACGTCGTAAGACATCGCTGATGAAAATTTAATCCAAACCCAACAATATGTGTGCAATTGCGCTCTTCAATAATTATGTGAACTAAGCGTGTTTTTTTATTAATGGAAAAAAGTTTGAATAAAGGTTGATAAAACATCATGAGGTTTTGTATGATGCACAAGCATAGTTTTTTAACTATTAACATTTTCGAGTATACATTTTTTATAATATATAACTATTCGTTTTAATATTTATATAATATTTAAACAAAATTATTTCTTATCAAAGTAATAATTCCCAAATAGCTACAAGTATAAATTACTAAATAAACTCATCAATTAATATGTCCTTGTGGTGTAGTGGTAAGCGCATAGGATTTAGTAACTAACAGACCGAGGTTCGATTCCTGTCAGAGGCAGCGTTTTTTAGTTTTCAAAAAACACGTTGGATTTACATCGGAATGCCGACGTCGCGCGATGTCAGTTTATCCGACGTCAAATAACATTTCCATTTCCAACGTAAACCCAACGTCGATCCGACGTCGAGATCCGACGTCGCTCGACGTTCGTTCGACGTCGAAATGCCCACTGGGGTATAGCGTATACTTTTTAAAATCTTTACTATTACTTTTAATCGCTGTTATTACAACTATTATTTTCCTACTTGCATTATAATAATTATTAACAATACTTCAATGATAAAAAAATAATGCTAATAATATTAACATCATTTTATTAGTATTAAATTTTACTGGTGTTTATTTAATATTACTAATTATTACTATTTGTAAATAACCTTGATGTATCAACTTTATTCAGAATATATTTTATTTGGTTTATTTTGATCACTGAAAATTGAAAGTTAATGAAAGACAATGAGACAAAAGCAATTTTATACATTTATATATATATATATATATATATATATATATAAATATATATATATATATATGTATATATATATATATATATATATATATATATATATATATATATATATAAATATATATATATATATATATATATATATATATATATATATATATATATATATATATATATATATATATATATATATATATATATATATATATATATATATATATATATATATAGAGAGAGAGAGAGAGAGAGAGAGAGAGAAAGAAAGAAAGAGAAAGAAAAAAAGAAAGAAAGAGAGAAGTATATAGAGAGTGCTCAGTGTTCTTAAAAAACAGAGCAATAATAAATTAGTAAAAACACTTGATGATATACCTATATAGGATTTACTCACTTTCCTCCCAACCTTCCATCCCGACCTTCGTCATAACTAACGTCATAATCCGATAACGTCATAACGTTATAATCCGATAATGTTTTAAAATAAAAGAAATTAAATTTTTTTTGTTTAAAGTTAATCAAGCGTTATAAAAAAAATATATAAAAAAAGCAAATGCTTTTTAATTATATTCGTTATAAAAAATATAAAAAGGCATTTTATCAAATTATATAATTGTTTCTTACAACATAAAAAAATGGGTAAAGTAAAAAAAATTGAGGAAAGTAAAAAAATAAAAGTCAAACGTCAATTATTTGTCAAACCTGTAGCTGTAAGTTTATTGTTTTCTTTTTTTAAAATAAATGTTTTGTATTTTTTTAAAATGGATGTGTATTTTTTCTAGGTTGTTAAACCCTATGTGCCCGAAAATGCTTATAAAGCGCCTCAAAATTATGTACCTCAAGTGGTTGAAACAAGACCACTTGAGGAATCAGATGAGGAAACATACGAAGACCAATTGGAAATCTACGACGATATTCCAGAAATAGACGATGGTAAATTAAAAAAAATTTTTTTATAATAATTTTTTTTTAAAAAATATTTAGTTTAAAATAATTTTTTTAGAACAAGTTCGCATACTCGATGGTATTATGATTCGTATTGATCGTCATTTAAACGACGGCATAATGAATCGAAATGAACGATATTTTTCACTAAATGGAGATTTAACAACTAGACGAGTGGTTTGTTTTGGATGTTGTTTATGTAAAGGCGAAGAGAGCGAACATAATCATTGTTGCGCAACAACCGTGTGCCCGTACATACAAGATTTATTTGAGCGGTGCCGCGGTTGTTGTTATTGTATATAAAAATATATTTGTAAATAAATTGTATACATGTAAATAAAAAATTCATTTATCAAAATGTCTTTTGATGCGACGGACGATTGTTTGTTATATTTATATCAACTTAATTTAGATTTAAAAAAACATTTACAGGAAACGCATTTAAATCAAGGTGTTTGGATGGATAAAGTTCTTTTAGCTGAAGAAAGCGAATTGGATAGTTGTAAAAGAATATACGGTTTTTATATTAAAGATTCAAAATTGATAAAGACATATCAAAAAGAGTTGATAGAAGTTCTTGATTTGCTATTTAAATGTCTTCCGCATCGCGTATTTTATCCTGACACGTGTTTTCATAATTATAGTGAAGTCATTGAACATTGTCTTGATGTGTTAAAAACATTTTATTATTATTTTACGTGTATAGATAAATTGTATAAAAAAATAAACTATGTAAATAGTTTAAAAATAATAGTTCAACAATTGTGTTATTATTGTAAAGGATTAGTTGGAGGATTATATTTGCAAAAAGATGTATTGGAATGTTATCATATTATAAAAAAGGAAAGAGACAATATATTAAATGAAAAAATTTATTAATGTAAAATTTTGTTTTTATTCTCATAATAAACTTTTAACAAAGTTTTCAAAACTGTTATTGATATTTTCAAAGAGTTCTTTATTTGTAAAATTGTTTGTACGTTTTTGAATTTCTTCGTCTATAATAACACCAATACGATAAAATTCTGCCAACACTCTACAACTATCTGATCCGTATCGGTCTTCTGCTATGTTTATTAGTATTCTTGCTTCTTGAGGGTTGTAACTAACAAATCTGATTTGATCATTTTTAACAAGTTTCATTTTTTTTTGTTATGAATCTAAAAAAAAATTAAAAAAAATTTATTTTGATAATACTTGTTTTACAAAATTATGAAAGTCTCGTTTAATTTCTTCTGTTTTCTCAATGTTTTTAAAATAGTTTGTTTGTTTTAAAACTTCTTCTTGTACCATTAATAATATATTGCCAAACGCTTTTAATGTTGATGGATCATTAATCTTTTCATGTTCAACATTTAAAAATTTTGTCATTATATCGGATTCTTCTCTGTTAAAAAATAAAAAGTCTTGATCGTCTCCAGTAATTAGCTTCATTTTTTTTATTCTAAAATAAAAAAGTTAAATAAAATCAACATGTCGTTTCTATTAGGTTTAAAATTAAGATTAATAACATATTCATGTTGTTTAAATAACCAATCTATACATTCCATATAAATATTAAAAAAAGATTTCATGACTAAATTATGTTGCTTAGTAGCAGAAAAAACAATTTATATAATAAGTATTTACAAAAAGACATTATTTTTTATTATAATAGTTCAAAAGTTCTTTTTGTTTTAAACAAATAACTTCAGGCGGATAATACGACGGAGTATTACATTTTGCGTTTATTGCCAAAAATGGATCTGCTACTTTAAAGTTTGGAAAATCTATATTGGATCTGTCTCGATTATCCAGTTCTGCATACGGTGGAGGATTTATACTTTCTTCGTATGATGGCGGATTTTCAAATTTAACTATAAACTTTTTATAGATATCCTTTCTACCGATTTCATTTAACAAATTTAAAATAAGTTTGATTTTAGCTTCGTTAGTATTGTATTCATAGTTTTGATACACGAAATCTTTGTATTGTAGATATTCCATTAAATCTAGTCCGTCTTTAATTTTCTCTCTTATTCCGTACGGTATTTCTAAAAACATTTTTAATTTTTTTACATCAGACGTAGTGATGTAGTCAGCTAAATCTCTCATGATTGAACTGTTCATTTTTTTTATTATTCTAAAAAAAATATAACATTATATAAAAAAATATATAATATAAAAAATACATTATATAAAAGAAACGTGTATAATAAGTTTATTAATTATATGAATAATTAAATACAAAACAAAATACATAATAAATTATATAAAAGAAACGTGTATAATAAGTTTATTGTTTTTTATATAATGTCTTTTTAATTGTTCGTGCGTTGCAAAACTATCTGTTCCAATAGCTCGGTTATAAGCTTGAGCAGGTTTTTCAAAACATTCTTTTAACGGTTCGCTATAATTGGCTATTATTTTTGTGTTTTCAATATATTCGTTTTTAACTGTACATGTTACAGTTTTCATAAATGGCCATTTTAAAGAATGATCTTTTGGAGACTGTATCAATTGAAAATAAATACCCATTTTATCTTCTTGATTACTGTAACCAAAAATTTTAAATCGGTAGAAATAACCGTCTACAGTATAAGAAGGTTGAGTATGATAAGCTTCGTTAGATTGCAATCTTAAATCCATTTGGTCCAATTCTATAATTAAATTATCAGACATGAATTTGTCGTTGATATCTTTATTATAATTTAATATATTATCATATAGTTTCAATTCTTTTTCAAATGTGCTTTTATTCACAAATTCTTTCATTTCCAAGCTGACGTTGTTCAATATTTTTTCAAATGTGTTTTTATTCACAAACTCTTTTATTTCCAAACCCATGTTGTCCATTTGTTTGGTTAATGCGTTTATTTGTTTGTTGACAGTTGCTAAACTGTTCAGAATGTTATTATTAGTCATGTTTAAAAAAGTTAAACTTTGTTTTTGATCCATAATAATATTTTTTTGTTTTTCCATTACTTCTTTCCATTCATTTTCAAAACGATGTAAACAATCAATAGCGTGTTGATCATAGTAGTTTTTTTGAATTTGATTTCCACAAAACACACATAATTTAGTTTGATTTCTTTCTACGCGTTCCTCGTGATAAATTTCACATTCATGTTCCCAAGTATCTGACAATTTAATTTTTTTTCCGCAGCTAAAACAATCATAATCTTGTGATGTGTTACATTTTAATTGATGATTTAGTAATTGATCAATAGTAAAGGGTAGCTTGCAATAATAACATAATTCTTTTTCCATAGCTTCAGCCATTTTTTTTGGTATAATTAGTTGCTTAAAAAAAGTATTAAATTAATATAAAAATTTTTTTTTAAATATTATGGGTAAAATTATGTAATAT
>NC_061158.1:59148012-59175512 GCF_022113875.1 Hydra vulgaris
TGTTTGACGACATTAGTGCTTTTTGTCTCAAGAGTCAACAATATACTAGCGCATGTTCTAGCGGATCGCATCACGGAGTAGGTACCATTACTGTATTTCATGCAGTACCTTCTAAATCGAGTCAAGCTTGGAATAATTTGGTATCTCATTACAAATGTATTGTTTCTTTTGACAACAACAGCGAAATTGAAAAAAATATTTAAAAATGATTTTCCTTCTGCTGGAAAAATGCATCACGTCATTAGCGATTTACTTAACAAAGAAACTTCTAGTCAACACGGACACTTGGCATTATTTAAAAGAAATTGTTCTGTTGCCAGATTAAGAACCCAAATTACCAATTCCAAAGAACAAAAAGTGTTTATACCTGTTGACGCTCAAGGAAAATTAGATTTTGATTACAACGAAATGAGCGTAAACAAAAAAATTGTTACTTTTCAATCGTTTCTCCTTATGTTAAAGCGCGAAATTGTAAAAAACCATTATTATCTTAAATCTCATCACAATCCATTTTGTCAAGAAAAAGAGAAGGGAGAACCAACAAACTAACGACGAAGAAGGTAAAAACAATATAAATAGCGAAAAAGAAAATCAAATAAAAAAAAGAAAATGGAGCGAGAGCGAAAGAGCTGCTCTAATGCTTGAAGAAATTAAAAGAAGAAAGAGATATGGATTGTGCGAATCATCAGACGAATTTTCAGATTCCTGGAGACGAATCAAACGAATCAGAATGATTGGGACAGCGAAGAACTGTTGCAACTTTTACAAAGCGATTACGAAGCGTGCAATCTCAAAACATCAAAACGAAAAGACATGAGACAAAAATTAGCCGTTCGCAGTCACATTTTTATACCTAAAATGAACAAACGTAAAGATATAGACGAAAACGAAATTAAAATATGGATCAAAGAAATTTCGACTCGATTTAACGCTGTCAAAATGTTAAAAATGCGAACTTTTGTCTGATCACGAAAGATTACAAATCAAAAAACGCTTTTCAAGATTGCGTATGTTTAGAAATTAAATTGTTTGTCAAAGAAATTTTATATCCTTATCCCAAGTTTAACGAAAACGGAAAAATTATTTTAAAAAAAGAAAAAATGAAAGACAAAAACAAAACCATATCGGATTTCGTTTACAATAATTACGACGTTTTAAAAGAATATTTCAACTCTACTCGTTTTAAACTTTATCACGAAATAATAAATTATTACTCTAATAAATTAATTTCATTTGACACGTTACAACCTACAAAAACTGTTATAGATTTGTTAAGACAACAATTTGACATTGATTATTGTCAAAAAGAATTGTATTCTCAAAAAGATTTGTATTATTTTGAAATATGAATAGATATAAACCGTACGATTTTTCTTATACCCCTTTGCTCGCTTTGCGAAAAGTTTTCGCGCAAAATGCTTACAACACTGACGTCTACAAAAAAAACTAGATTGGAAATGGAAAAAGAAACTGAAGAAAAAGAAACAGAAACTGTTCCGCAAAGTTCTGGCATGCCAGAAACAACAATGAAATCTGACATTTCTCATTTGATCGAAAGATACGATTTACCCTCTTCCCTTATCTATGCCGATCCGATAAATGCAGAAGCGCAAATCGAAGGCGAATTACGATTTCAACAAGAATTAAATAATTTATTACCTATTGAAACACAGCTGAACGGTGATTTGACAACATCGCTAATTCAAGATCAAGAAAAATGGAAAACTTATCTCAACGTAGGAGGTGACGCTTACGCTTTTAGCAAATTAATCGGACAAAACAAATACAACGAATTTAACGCTCAAGTTGATCAAAGAACCATTAGCGAAACTTTAAGAACCATGAGAAATATAAAAAAATATGTTCCTCAAGAAGAAAACAATTCTCTTAATCCTATGCCTCCTAATTCTGTACAATCAAGTTTAAATAATTTATCACAAAAAACTACTTTAAATACTGTTCAACCTACTAACAAAAAAGTTTATCTTTTAACTCCTCTTAATCGATTTTTAACTTTTTACGAAAAACCTAACGACGCAGAAGTAACCAAACTCATGGCAAATTTAGCTAGATCAAACATGGCTAAATTAGCTCGCAATTTATTAGACATGTGTAAAAATCAAGTCAATCACTCCTTTGGATCGAATCAAATTTCTTTACGCGTTTATAAACCTAGAGGTGAAGAAGCGACATTAAACAATTTAAAAATATATATTCAATTTATGAATAACGTAGTAGACGTTGAAGAATCATTAGCTAGCATTATTAACAACGTTAACGCAACTTCTTACGAAATCATTAATGATCCTAAACAATATTCTTATTACGCTAACGAATTTTTAACTTTACTTGCTTCACCTCAAAGCGTAGGCAGTTTAAGAATGGTTGCAGATTATTATCAAATTAAACATCTTACTTTTGCTAAATTGTGGAATTATTTAAAAAAATATAACATACCTTTTAGAAACGAAAACAAATTGACGGCAGAAAGCGCGTATCAAGAAACCTTTTCAAGTCGTCCTTATACTGTAATGACTTCAGCCTTTTTTGAAAGCGATTCATTAGTAGACAAAAGTTTTTCGGGTAATATTGCTTTTGATCTTTTATCTGAAACAAAAAAAGTTGTCAACTCGTGGTTAATACAATACACAGAACAATTTAAAGGTTACAACTTTAACATTTTAACCGATTACATCAAATCTAACAGCGTTTACATGCTCGACAAAAATATTTATAATTTAATGATTAACAATTACAACGAAAACGCGATGCAAAGTATATCGATCGGTGAACACATGTTATACCTTACATTTAAAACGTTTTTTGCAAATCCGCCTTCTTTACCATATAGAGATGTAGACGACGTAGTACAATTACAAGACAACTTAGTAACCGCTTGCATACAAGCAAACATGCAAGATTTTTTAGAACAAATTAAAAGCAATTCGAATCAATTTTATAATACAGAAATCAACGTTAAACAAAAAACAATCATCGAAATGATGATGATAATGGGTTCTTTATACAGTTCTCAACTCTTTCGATTGGATACTATTTTATCAGCATATAAAAAATGTTTTGAAATTCAATCTAATAATTCAAACGAAATTAAAAATTTTGCATTAATTTTAAAATCAGTCACTTCATTAAAGACAAATAATTTGTTTGTGCATCCAAAAGTTGATATCAACCTTTCTCCTGTAAAAAAATCTTTTTTTTCAAAAAAATCTGTATTACCTACTCCCGAATCTTTAGTTGATACACCTCAATCTAGTTTTAAAGATAAACCTTGGTTAGAATCTACTCCAAAAGAAGACTCTTGGTTGTATAAAGAAGAAAAACCTGTCGGTGCTACCGCTTTACCTACTGAAGAAAAACCTGTCAGCGCTACCGCTTTACCTACTGAAGCTACGCCAATTACTAGTAAAGAAATAAAACCTAAACGTTTAGAAAAAAAATATCCAACAAGAAAAAAAGCTAAAGATCTTTAAAAAAAATGGAAGACGCATTAAGAGATAAAATAGATCGTCTTATCGAAATTCAACTTGACGATTTATCCAGTCGATTATTTGGCTTGACCAACTTGACAAAAATTAAAAAAATAATGTCGCAATTTAACACTTTGAAAAAAAATGTCAGCGATTTCAAATTTTATGAAAAACTTAAAACAATTTTAGAAAATTCAGTTTTTGCTAAATGGGACGGTATGATAACTGCTTGGTCGCATCAAACACTTCTTTTAAAAAAAACTGCTAACGCAAACGTTAAAAAACAAGCGCCGAGAAAACCATACGTTTACGAAACGCATCGGTTTTCTTACGAAAAACCTCATCAGTATTTTCAAGCCGATTTGGCAGACATGGAGAGTTTTAATTTTAATCCTGGTTATCGTCCTGATTATTGTTTAGTCGTAGTTGACGGTGTTTCGGGTAAAGTGTATTTGAGAGTAATGAAAAAAAAAACTGCAGAAAAAACAGTCAGCAGTTTTAGACACATTTTTAAAGACATTAAACGAGACGACAACAAAAGTTTTATATATTTGCAAACAGACGAAGGTACAGAATTTTTTAATTCAAAAATGAAAGAATGGTGCGAAACCGAAAACGTACATCACTTTCATTCTAAAAATTACGGAAAAGCCTACCTAGCTGAATCGGTCATTGGACGTTTAAAACTGTTATATCAAAAATTAAGAGATAAAGGTCAATTAAAAAAATATAATTGGAGTTATTACATTGAAGAAATCGAACAAAAACTAAACGAGAAAGAAAAAACATCCAGCGGTATAAGTCCTGAAGAATTGGATGCCGATGACAATAAAGGTAAAGCTCTGCGTATGATTGATCAATACGTAAGCAACAAAAAACGTAAACATGACTTTACATCCAACATGTTGCATCGCGTAGAAAAAGAACACACAAATCAAAAATTAAAAATATTAAAACCTTTATCTGTTGGAACAGAATGTTATTTAAGAAAATACAAAAAAGATGCTAAAGATACTTTTAGCAAATCGAGTACACGAAACCGTCCGTATTGGGACACAACAAAACGTGTCATCATCATGAAAGTCAGCAAACGCACAAACCCTTCAGTGCAAGGTTATTTACCGGTTCATATTTACAAAGTAGGACAAGTTGGCGATTTAAATACAACGTATAAAGTCAAGAGAGAAGATTTGTTACCTATTAACGAAGAAGATAAAAACATTTATTTTAAAAACTTTAACGAATACGTAGACACTTTTTATAAACCTTTAAAGAAATCTTTGCAAAAAAAAATTATTGTAAAAAAAAATGAATAATTTAGTATTTGATGATGTTTTAGATGTAAGTAAATATGATTGTAGTACGTATTTTTTTAGCGAAATTAAAAGTAAAGAGCAAGAAAATGATCATTATAACGTTTTGAACGATTTTAGTTTACCCTTATCTACTAACGATCTAGATAAACCTTTTTTTAAAAATAATACTATTATGCATTTATCATCTATGGACGTTCCAACTAGTTTAACGCGCATAGACGAAAACGTTTCGTTAACAGAAAACAGCTACGGAACAAGAATGGAAACAAAACCTTCTATAAAACAAATGATGACAGATATTCAAAACGACACGATATCTAATCCTAATCGAAAAATTCCTTTTTATCTTGTAACTAAAAAAGTTATTTTGTATACCGATTATGCTCTTTTGCCAGGAGACGCGTTTCAAAATTATGACCTATTAAGAGTTGAGCATATGGACGCAGTTCATTTGGAATTCATGTGCTCGGTTTCTGGTCGTGCTAAACTATTTGGTACAACGTCTCCGAGTCCGTTGCAAGACGATTTTTTAATCAGACGATTAGAGCTTTTTAATACGAGTTTAAATAGAAGATTGACTTTTGCAGATTTTTTTTCAAATTATCAAAACAAAAGTAGTAATATTACAAATCAAAAATGTTTCAATTTAAAATATTTATTTGACACCAACACACATTTACGTTATGTTACTAATAACGAAAATACTATCATTTCAAAATTAAGTATAGAACCAAACGGAAATGTTAAACAATATATACAAAATTATTCTTACATTAATGCACCGAATTATAATTTTGTATGGTATTTTAAAAAAAAAACTAACGAAAGCTTAAACAACCCTTCTAATCTTTATCCTATAAGGTCTAGCATCTCTACTAATTCAAACGAACGAGGATTATCTTATTTTGGTTTTTTTTCAAACCGAACAAATGCACCACAATACGTAGTACAAGATTTTACATCGTTAATACAATATGATTATTTATCTTTTAAATCAAGATATGATAACTTGTACAACTTTGCATTATCTACTCAAACGAGCAAAAATTTTATGATTTACGTAAAACATCCACAAGTAGCACCAGGAGATATAGCTAATCTTACTCCCGAAAGAGCTGTTATTTTAAGTAATACAGAAGAAACTTTTGTTCGTCCTTTTATTCATATCATGGTAACACCTAAATACGGAGGAGCTCTTGTTCCAGACACACGCGATGCTAATATTTTAAGTGTCGATTTAGATGTTTATGTTAATAACTTATTACCTAGCTCAGAAAGTGTAAAAACATCCAAAATGAAACACATTGTTCCTTGGCAAATTGCCTTTTTTTTATTAAAAATAATGACTAACACAAACACAATAAAATCTGAGGGTAACATATACAATATAGAAACTGATCTTAACGAAATTCCAATTCAAATTAACGCTTTATGGAAAATTTGGAACGACCAAGTTAACGTTAAAGACGCTAACAACAACTATACAGAAGAAAAAATGTCATTGACTCGTTTTATAGACATTTTAAAAAACGCTTTTGGTAATATTGCTACAAAACTTTTCTACATCTCTCCATCGGCTATAGGTATAGAACCTACAGAATTATATGCTTGCTTTTATCAAATCTTTTTTCCAAAAACAAGTCAAAGAAAATATTATCGATTTACTTTACAAAACATACCACTAGCTTCTTTACCTATACCTTTTTTTAACGTCGACCAAATCATATGGCCTGAACGTGAATTAAAAATGATGGATATTTTTACAGAAAGTATAAATTACAACTTGTCAAACAATTTACTTAATTTAAAGTTAAATAATCTTACTTTTAACGAATTTATTTATGAAGGTACTAATATCTACTCATATCAAAAATTCCTCAATCAATACAATTTTTCATCCATTCCTAACGATTATTATAAAAATTATTATACTTTTTGGAGTTTACCTTCATTTGAACAAAATACACACGAAATCAATTTAAAATCACCATTACAAATTTCTAAAGCAATAATTGCTTCAACAAATTATTTTGAAATGAAAGGTAACCAAATTTCACCGTATCATGCTCAATTTGGTTCACTCAACACTTTTACTACATCTCCTTCTAATTTACCCGAAGATATTTATAAAATTATAACGGTAGATTTGACATTGATTGCTAAATACAATTCAGAAACATTTATTGAAGTTTTGATGTACTGTGAACAAACTAAATCTATTTTTTCTCCAACTTTAAAAGTACCTCTTGTTACTACGGCATCTTTTGAAAGAGCTACTACACCTAGTTATAAAACGTGGTTAAACGGATCAAAATCTATATTGCAAGGTAACAACATTAACGAATTGGTATTTTATTGCACTTCGCTCAACGGACAACTTATTTATCAAAAAAAAAGTGACGGTACTATCATAAATTCTTGGTCTAATAGTTTACCATTAAAAAATATTATTTTAAAAATGTATCAACCCATTAGAAACAATCCTGTACCTTATACATTGCTATTACAAAGAGATCAATACAGTTTGACAAACGAAATAAATCCGTTTAACATAGAAATAGATCAAAATATGGTTTATACCATGGCTCAAGATTTTAAAATTCAAAAAAGAAAGCTTGCTTTTTTAAGATGTACTTTGATGCAAATAAGTAACTTTAATAATTCTGTATCTAATTTTCCTACTACTACCGACAACCTTATATTTATTAAATGCGATCAAGCTACCAATTGTGGAATGTACATGAACAGAAGATATGAAACGGGTATTGTTTCTTATTTTAATTTGTCAGATTATAACAATGCTACTCAAGTAACAGTCAATATCGATTTTACTAAAAATCGCAAAACAGAAATACAAGGACAATTAACAACGTTTGATATTGTTGACGTAGAAGATTGGAAAAAAACCAAATGGTCTTTTTTGAACGCTAATAAAGAACCGCTCAAATTTAACAATTTAAGTACTACTGTTTTTTTTAATCCTACTTTTAAAATACAAATGGTACCATTTTATAATTAGTTTTAAAAAAAATGTTAAAAGGAATGGATCGATTTGATTGTAATTGTCTTTGTTGTAATAAAACAAAGTTTTACAAGATAAAAAAACAAATGGAAAAAATGAATGAGGATGTTCAATCACAAATACAATCGATGCAATACGAAACGTTCAAGTTAAGAGAAACGATTAAAAATCAAAAAGAAGAAATACAAAGGATTTCTAATGAACTGCTTTAAAAAAACAGACAACTAGAATTAACGTTATGAAAATAAAGAACTTGACCTTTTACATTTCTATAAAATAAAGTGTTTTAATTTGTTTACTATAATTTTTGTTATAAAAAGATTTTTTTTCAAAAAATAATAAAGTATAAAAAAAATGTCTCTTTTTCGAGCAAGAGGAAGATATGAAAAAAATTTAATAAACGAGAAAATACCTGAATTAATGAATCCACAAAATAGTGAAATCAATGAAATTCAAAACAAATTTTATAATCTTCAAAATCAAATGTCTCATTTTTCAACTAAAGCAGACGTTCTTCGCGTCAAATCAGAACTGGATGAAAAATGCGAGCAATTAAAAAAATTAAAACAACAACAACAACAGCAAAATATACAAAATACTTACGAAGAAAAACCTAGAAAAAATGTTATAAAAAAAAACGAAACTGAAAAACCAAAACGTAAAAAAGTAAAATATTCAGAAGAAGAAAGTGAAAGTTCTGAAGAAGAATATGTTGAAAAAAAACCATCAAAAAATAAAGTTACGTTAACTTCACACGTTTGCGCGCAATGTTTTCAAGAAGTTAAAGCTGTAGACGCTATTCACGGTTTGTGCAGAAACTGTATTATACAACAAAAAGCTATTTTATCCAGTCCTTTTATGCAAAATAACATTGAAAAAAAAAGCAAAAAACAAAAATTGAATAAAAAAAGTTTAATTGAACTTGGTTACACGCGTGCTTTAAAAGACGTTAAAAACAAAAAAATACCATTTAAAAAAAATACTTCTGACTCGGAAGATGAATAAATAGAATTAAAAAAAGTATTAAAACAAAAAATTTTATTCTTATTTTATTTTTCAAAGAAAAAAAAAATTATATCAAGATGGGTTCTTTGGCAAAATATATGAGAGCGGGTGACGGTAACCGTTATACGCCTAACCATAACGGTCCCGTTACCATTGATGACGTTTTACAAAAAGCAGAAGACGAAAATCGTCTTTTGCAAGAAGCGACAAGCGGTAACCTTACTTTAGAAATGAAATCAGCATTAAACGAAAAATATCCTGGTTTTATGACTGCTGTAGCTCAAGATGAAATTATCAAAACCGATTATCAAAAATTTACACCTGATTTAACTTCAGATTTAAAAAGTTTGATTACGTATACTATGAAATTTAATGAATGGACAATACCGGAAGATTATATTTATGAATTTGATGTTCATTTATTTAAAAACATAAACACAAAAACAAGATTTAATACAACACCAAATAACGCAGATGTTGCATTATTAGAAAAAATTTCATTAGTCGAAAATTTTGTTTTTCATTTAAACAAATTTATAAGAGTATATCCAAATTATCAAAAAAATAACTCTATGCCTGCTAATAACGTTATAAATAATCGAGCGTACCAACGATTCAAAACAATGTTTGTTAAAAAAAGTTATATGAAAGCATATAGAGAGCACATGCTTAATCATAATTTAGCAATGACAGAAAAAACAAATAACAGAGCAAGTTGGGATGAAACAAATAATCTTATGAAATCTAACGATCCTAATGCAATCATAAGAGCATTAAATGTTAACGCAGCACCTGCAGCTGAGTATCAAACATTTTTAAAAGATACTCATAATGCTTTGATGAACGGAGAAAAAGGTTTTCGTTTTAGAGTACCCTTATTTTTGTTATGTGAATTTTTTCAAATTAAAAGTTATTACGGAAAAGGTAAAGAATTAAAAATTGAATTTACTGTTGAACAAGATACTAATCAACTTTTAGAATATATAAGACCTATAACGGATGCTCAAATAGAATCTTTAGCTAATGTTGGATTAGAAATTAGAAATCCTGTAATTTGGGTCAATACTTACCGAATTAATGCCAGTTTACCTTTAGAAAAATCTTTATACATAAACAGTTTACCAGACCAACCTTATACTATAGCTCGTTTTGCTCATTACGAACAAGTTATAACTAACGTAGAAGGTACAGATACCGTTACCATAAGCTTAGGAAATATAAAAACATCTGACATGGTACCTCATTGTGTTTTGTTTTCTGTTCAATCAAAAAAAGAAAGCGATCATCTTACCAAATCTTCTATGACACCTGCTGAAATAGCTTGCACTATGATTAAAAAAATTACTTTTCATAATTTTAGAAGAACTTTTGTCAATTCTTCAGGTGACACTTATGTAATTGATTTAGAAAACAAACCAGAAGATCAACAATTATGTTATCGTAGTTATGTTTCTTGGTGTAAAGGAAATACTCCTTCTACTCTTAGTATTAATAATTTTGCAGATTTTTATACCTATGACGACGACAGTTTTATTAGAAACCCCAAGGATTATTTCAGTAAAACGCAAAATTTAACTGAACCTTTAGCAATTGACACCACTAGCGATTATAATTATGTTAACGACAAACCACCGGCAACCATTCAAGGAAACAATTCCTTACAAATTACCGTTGATTTTGTTACCAATTTTAAAGGTATCATAACTCTGTACCTTCAACTTGCGGCACAACTGGTTCAAACTGGAACAGGAGAAGACGAAAATTACACATATTTTCCTTTCAAATTTAAATCATCATAACACCTTTTACAACATTTTTGTTTTAGTTAAATTAACCATGTTTTAATTGTATTTTTTTATGCACGCACGACTATTTAATTTGAAAAAAATATAAAAAAAAACATTTATATTTGTTCTTTCTCAAAATTAATTGTATGGCGCGAAGACGGTATCGTAAAAGAAGAGGTCGCAAACATCGAGGTAAAGGAAAAATTATAACAAGAGTTAAAAATCTTGCCAGACGTTTACTTAGATCAGACGTGGGAGGTTTAGCGTTAGATTATTTGCAAAAACAACGTAATGTATAGATTGTGTAGAAAAAAAATTCATAAAAGACGAGGAAAAGGAAGAGTTTATTTACCTCCGTTAAAAGGCGCCGGTAGAAGGAAACGAATACGCGGTAAATTTCTTCCGATATTAGGCGCTTTATTGGGTGGCAGTTTACTATCTTCTATAATACGTTAAAAAATTATTTTTAAAATGCGTAAAAGACTAAAAGGAAAAAGACATAAAAAAACGTTTCAAAAGACGTTACAAAAAACGAATGCGTGGAAAATTTTTAGGAGCAATAGGTGCAATTGCTTCAAAACTTTTACCAAGACTTTTACCTGTTATAGGAAGAGCCGCTTTAGGTGGCGCAGTTTCAGGAGGAATATCTTATGGGATTAATCGAGCTGGAAAATAAAAACATTGTATTGTATCATTTTAATTTATTAAATATTGTATTACAACCGTATACATGCTCGTGTTTTAAGTTAAATTTTTCGTAACCCTTATAATAATTAATAAAATTTTCCAAGCGTTTTAATAATACAACTAAACGTTTGTTATGTATATCAAATTTCCATATGATAAACGATTCCAAACTCGACTGTTTCTCTTTATAACCCGGAGTATCAATAACAATAATATAAAAATATTTTTTTCGTATACACGTTAATATAAAACAAAATTCATAAAGTACTTTTAAATTTGTAAAGTTTATAATTTCTACAATACAATCTAACTTGTCCATCATTTCCTCGATTGATTTATATTTTCTTTTGTCAGTATTATTTAATACTTCTCTACAAATCTTCTCCAATTCATAAAGGTTCATATTCATTTATTTTGACTAATAGCACACAAACAATATATTGTAGTGTTCCAAAAAGAAAGAATAATATCATTAATAATGTCAGCAACGTAAACACCAAAACCATTAACAAAAAATTTGCAATCTTTCCAGAAACGAGTAACAACAATTTTGCTATCTTTTCCAATTTTGTATAATTATATAATTTTATCGCATTAAGTTTAACAAAGTTTCCAACACATTGAAAAAACTTGCATATTTGTATACCACTTTTTTTAATAAAATTAAATACTTCCATTTAAAATGCAAAAAGAACTTCTATTATTGTAAAAACAAATATAACAGCTTTAACGAACTTCCCAACTATGTATTTGATTTCCATGTGAATCGTACATATACGGATTTGGTTTTGGTTTTTCTGAATTGTACGGTTTTACAACTGCAACAAGTTTTGGTTTATCGAACTGTTGTAATGGTTTGTTCTTTGATTCCATCTGTATAAAATTAAAAAACATTTGCTTTTTTATATATTTTTTTTATAACGCTAGATTAACTTTAAACAAAAAAAAATTTAATCTTTTTTATTTTAAAACATTATCGGATTATAACGTTATGACGTTATCGGATTATGACGTTAGTTATGACGAAGGTCGGGATGGAAGGTTGGGAGGAAAGTGAGTAAATCCTATATAGGTATATCATCAAACACTTATCTAATTTTTAACTTTGAAAGCTTGTTTCTCCATCAGTAGATTTATCAGGAAGCCTGATCAACCTTTGAACCTACTGATAAACCTTCATCATGAACCTTCTGATAGAGAAACACATTGTTGAAGAATAAAAGTAGATGAGTGTTTATATATATTATATTATACATATATATATATATATATATATATATATATATATATATATATATATATATATATATATATATATATATATATATATATATATATATATATATATATATATATATATATATATATATATATATATATACCCAGCAAACAAAAAGATATTTAAAATGCATCTAATATGCATCTAAAAACTGGTCTAAAAGATGTCTAAATTCAGGTCAAGAACGGGACATAAATAGACGTCTATCTTATAGACGTCTTTTAGATGCATTTTATTCGACACAAGTAATTGCTTTAGATGCATAAAAGATGTGAAATATACATCTTACAGATGCATATTAGATGTATAAAATACGTCGCTTAAATAGATGTCTAAGGCGCGTTTAAAAAAGATAGATAATAGATAATTTTTTAGCTAATAATAGCTCTTTTATGCATCTAATATACATCTAATATACTTCTTTAAATGTATATTTCATATCTTTTATGCACCTAAGGCATTTATTTGTGTCAAATAAAATGCATCTAAAAGACATCTATAAGATAGACATCTATTTATGTCCCGTTCACGACGTGAATTTAGACGTCTTTTAGACCAGTTTTTAGATGCATCTTAGATGCATTTTAGATATCTTTTTGTTTGCTGGGACTTGTTTGATACAAAGGTGTTACAGCGGTTAAATTAGTCATAAAAAAGGATTAAATTAAATAAGTAAAGAAACATTTTAACTAACATTACTTAATTTTTATTTTACAAAAATATACATAAGAAACTATATTTCTTCATTGCCGTCAACATTTTCTTCCACGTCGCCGATATCTAAAATATATATATATATATTTATATATATATATATATATATATATATATATATATATATATATATATATATATATATATATATATATATATATATATATATATAGATATATATATATATATATATATATATATATATATATATATATATATATATATATATATATATATATATATATATATATATATATATATACACACACATACAGTATCGGACAAAACCAGTGCAACCAAATGATGCTAATTTAGTTTTTTTCTATAAAATTGCTGCATTTTTTCAATTTAGAGAAATAACTATGTAACTGTTTAGAGACAACGTTCTTCAAATTTTATTCATCACAAAGTTCATTATTTGTACACGAAAATTAATAAATTAATCAAAAGTATTAAAAAAAGTTGATTTCCTTCTGGACAAAACAAGTGCAACTCCACAAAATGTTGACCAAGCTGTATTTTGCTATCAATATTCGATCAGGTGATCAATGAAACTTTGTGGAATCGCTGCCTAGGCCTTTTGTATTTGTTCAAACAGTTGATCCTTATTACGAGTACCTTCAAGATTAATTCTGCGGTTGACAATCTCTCACAGGTTTTCGATAGGGTTGAGATCCGGAGATTGAGGCGGCCAATCCATCACTGATAGATGGTTGTCTTGAAACTATTGCTTGACTACTTTTGCAGTGTGTTTGGGATCATTGTCTTGCTGAAAAACCCATTTTATTTGTATATTCCATTCAGCATGAGGTAACATAACATCTTTCAGGATAATTTTATACATGAAACGGTCCATTATTCCATCGATTCGATGTATTGGACCTAGATCGTTAGCAGAAAACACCCCCAGACCATTACATTGCCTCCACTATGCTTCCCGGTCTTATGGCAGTAACGTAAATCAAGGCATTTTGCTTGACGTACAGGCAGCTCTAATTGCTTTTGTATCTCAACTGATGATATCCAGGGATCCTTCTTGACAGATCTGACGATCATAGAATTCTCTCTAGAAGTGGTGGAACGAGGTCTTCCACCATTGTTATCTGCTGCTAACTTCCCTGTGGAACAATATTTGGAACATTGTCTTAATACGAATTATTTTTTCACGCGATATTTATCACAAATACTTTTTTGTGACATTCCACTTAAGTTATCGCAAATAATTTTCTCTCTTAGTTCCAATCCAAGACTGTAGGGAACCATTTTTGCACTTGAAGTCATAAAAATAATTAAAATAAATAACCACACTTCTCAAGGCTTACCGTGTTACATTTACCTTGTGATGATAAAATATGGCACTGTGGAACATAACGTCTTGGTTGGATATGGACTGTATTGATGTAATGAAACACTTTTTGTATTTCACTTCTGGTATTGATGTTCTTCGATAAAACACTTTGATAAAACTCACTTCGATAAATTTTCTTGATAATACTGACTGATTGACTTCCATATACTGACTGAATTACATGTCTCTTATATAGTAAAATGAACCTGTGTAAATCTGTTCTGAAATATTCTAGATGCTTCTTTTCAATACTTCTGGAAGGTTTAGGATGCGTCTGAATGCTTCTGAATGTTTCTGGATACTTCTGGATGCTTCCAGATGCTTCCTGATGCTTCTTCTGGAAACTTCTGGAAGCTTCTGCATGCTTCTGGAAACTTCTGGATACTTCCTTTAATTATTAAAAAACTTCCGTGACGTTGACACGGACCAGACTTGAGAAAATAAAACAAACCAAAAAAGTTGCACTTGTTTTGTATGCTGCAAAATGGCACTTGTCAACAAAGTTCTGCCTGTGTGCTGTCACCTGTCAGCTGATTGCTCATATCATGGCATGCTATGACTCCAGACTCCTGAACTGTTTGCTGTGGTAGTATAGTTCGTTTCATTTTTAAGACATAAAATTAGGAACACTTTTTAGCATTGTTCGATGTTGGTTGCAAATGTTTTGTCCAATACTTTATTATATATACATATATATAAATATATATATATATATATAGATATATATATATATATATATACATATATATATTTTTATATATATATAAATTTATATATATATATATATATATATATATATATATATATATATATATATTATATATATATATATATATATATATTACCGCAATAATATATATATATATATATATATATATATATATATATATATATATATATATATATATATATATATATATATATATATATATATATATATATATATATATATATATATATTATATATATATATATATATATATATATAAATATATATATATATATATATATTAATGCGGTAGTGGTGTCGTGGTAAAGCGCTCGCTTCATAAACGAGTGGCTCGGATTTCGATCCCCACCACGTCCCTGGTAGTACCGCGCTCAACTCGTTTCTCCGCGTCAACTCGTTTCTCCGCGGAGCAGCCTTGTTCATCAAGGTTCGTGTTTCGGAGTTATAGAGTTGAGAGAGGGTTATAGTCAAAAATAAGTAGCCTCCTCGTCTGTAGTGGCCTTCTCGGCCTTGAGGAGGTGAATTAAAAAATATGTATATATATTTATATATATATATATATATATATATATATATATATATATATATATATATATATATATATATATATATATATATATATGTATATATATTTATTTATTTATAAATATATATATATATATATTTATATATATATATATATATATATATATATATATATATATATATATATTTATATATATATATATATATATATATATATATTTATATTTATACATATATTTATAAATATATATATATATATATATATATATATATATATATATATATATATATATATATATATATATATATATACAATAATAAACAAAATATATACAATAATAACATATATACAATAATAAACAAAAAAATTTTTATGAAAAAACTATAGGAACTTGTGTAATGGATACAAAAATTCTAGTATGACACAAAAAAGTCGAAGAATATCTTTTTAATACAGATATCAATTTTGTAAATACTATTGAAACTATACCTTGTAAAACACTCCATATATTTACTAGATTTTCTAAGCTTATCTTTTCCCCATTTCCTTTTTGATTAGATTTGGACTGTAACTGATTCGAAAATAACCTGATAAATATTTTAACAATAAACTGAAATATATTTATAAAGATTTTTATTTTAATATATGTAATATAGTAAAATATATTTTAATATAAGAATGCTTAAAATTATAAAAGGTATAAGCATTAAATTTGAAAATAAAATGCTAAACAAGGTTTAGCATTACACTTACTTTAGCACACAAACAAACTTAAACACCTACAGTGAAGCTACCGAGTTTATCAAATTGTCATATTAAAAGTAAATCCATAACAAATAATGGTCCAAATGAATTGCTTTTGTTACTTTTTAATCATATTTCTAATAATTAATAAAAACATAATCATTTACCTTTTCATGATCAAAAAAACTTGTTCTCTTGGCTTTCCGCCACCAATTTTTTTCAAACTATCAAGCTGAAATAAATGTAATAAAAATTAGTGTAACTTAAATTTCTTTACAACATATTGAGTTTAACACAAGCTAGTAATTTTAGTTCATATACAAATACTTTTCATTTAGATTCTAAACTAATAAACCAAATTTAAACAAACTTATTAAAAAATAAGATAATTAGATAATACCTAACTAGTATACTCGGTTTTATCTTTTGGTTTATTATCCAGTGTAACCACTTCATCCACTGATTCTAGCAACTTCACCCCAGTAGCCTGAAACTTAATTTCTATAACTTCTTTTAAAAGAACTTTTATTTCTGCAAGCTCGTTGAGAATAGCATTTTGCATCTCTACAAACAAGAATAAATAGATTGATTAACATATTTAGCTCATACAACCAAATAGCAAAACAATGAAAAATGAACTTTAAAATTCAAGTTATGCTTGAGTAACTCAAACTAAAATTCCAAAAAGACATGTAAGTTTTTTAATTACTCCATCGCAGAAGTTGCCATAATATTTTGGAAAACCTACTTTTTTAATCAGCTAAAACTTTATCCTGTAAAAAGTTACGATATTAAAGAATTTTGTTTAACTACTAAAGGTAAAATGCTTCACACATTTATCGGATCACAATATTATAAATAATCCATTTCTATTCTTTTATACCTATCTTTTACAATTATTTTAAAACAAAAACAAATTAATAAAAAAGACCTCCACATTATTATTCAGTGGTGTAAAAACCAAAACTACTCACATTAAAACTTGAAACTCTTTGACAATGTGAACTTTGCTTGGTTTTATTGTGTTCATCAATAAAATGTGAAGAAAAAACATCTTCAATCTATGAATCTGATAACAACTCTATTCAAAAGAAATAATTATAATTAGAACTATAAATAATCCCTCAACCATACCTGTTACTTAATTTAATCTTTCAACCAATTTTGTACTCTTTCAATTTCTGAATTCAAACAATTTCAGCATGCTTTCAATCAATTTTCAATTTTCATATCAAGTTGATTAAAGGATTATTTAATACAATAGAATGTTGTCAATCATATAAATATATGTAACCAATTTAACAACATTACATATAATAGGACACTCAAATAGTTAAATAAAAGGAAAATCTTAGTAATACATAAAAAAGATATTATTCAGACCAAATTAAACAAGAATCTATTTCAGTTTAAAAACCATTAAGAAAAAATTATGATATTTGTGTTATACTTTTAGCATTGGGCTTATTCATAATAGGTGGCGGAGGTTCTGGCAATGAAGAGCGGTATGATTTGTTATTCTTATTTTTAATGCTTTCTTTAACATATATCTCATCTGATGTAGAAAGTTGTATTCTTCACAACATGAAAATGAATCTAATTATAAAACATTTTGCTACAAAAAAGTAATTAAACTACCTTTAAAAAAAACACAAAACAAGTTAGATACTGAATATCTGTTATCTTACATTTTATCAATGGAAATTTGTGCCATTCTTTTGTTGACGAAAGGTTGTTTTTTAGTGCATGATTGTAGTTTTTTTTTGGGACAATAAATTTGTTGCTATTCTTTGTCAATCCACTTTTTTAGTGCATAATTACTTGGTTTGAAAAACATGCAGAAAAACTTTCCTTTAAAGTTGGGTTATGCTTATACTCATTAAGCTTTTGGTCATAAGAGTATTCATTGTACAAAATCGATGACTCACGATGGTCAAAATATTCTTTTAGATTTTTGCAAGATACGAAATCATTTTTTTTAGAAGTTCCAACATTCGATTTTTTTTTTATATGTACTGACGAAAATTCTAGTATTTTTTAATATTCTTTTTGGACACGTCTACTGCGTCTCTTTTTGTATGCCCTATTTGTAAAAGACATAAATAAATCTTGGTTCCTCGATAAAAACGATAAGTGCACAACCAATAAAACAATCTTTTGTGTTATTGAAAAACACTTTTATATATATATATATATATATATATATATATATATATATATATATATATATATATATATATATATATATATATATATATATATATATATATATATATATATATATATATATATATATATATATATACATATATTTTAATTACATTATCTTTTATTCTAGAAATAAAAATATCAACTTGGAAATATTAATTTTGTAATATTTCTGCAAAATAAATTTCAAATCACAAAGATTTTAGCAAACATGCTAACCATCAAATCATCGAAATATTTTGTGAACTATAATAGCATGTTATTTTATTATTTAAAATTTATCAAAAGAAATAATCATTAATGTCTTCCATAGGTTAAAATCTTCATGCTTTTTTCGAAATAAGTTTCCGCAGGGTTTTTAAATGGCGGTCATTTATAATTATCGCTCCGTAAAATTAGTTAAAATTTTTTTCTTGTTTTTATAACAAATCTATAAAAGACATCTTATAGACCTCTAAGTTTAGATGAAAAAAAAAATTATCTAAGCACGATCTATTTTATGCATCTAATATGCATCTAAAACAGAGCAAAAATTGTATCTCTAGAATCAAACGTCTTTTCGATCTCTAATATACGTCTAAAATATACGTATCGGCAATATATACAAATTAGACCAATTTTAGACGGTCTAAAAGACGTCTATGATTTGCTGGGTATATATATATATATATATATATATATATATATATATATATATATATATATATATATATATATATATATATATATACATATATATATATATATATATATATATATATATATATATACATATATATATATATATATATATATATATATATATATATATATATATATATATATATATATATATACATATATATATATACTACTAGTAACATGTAACCCAGTACAACCTGCTCCATGTCCTGCTGCCTTGTAGGATACGCTTTTTTAGGCAAAGGCTAGGAGAAGTTAACTCCGAATTAAAACACCCCCTGCCTTGGGGCTCTTGGTTGAGTAAAGGCTAGAGATGGTGTCTCGATAAAAACACTCATCTTGGGCAGATGTTACATGCATCCAGCTGCTGTCTTGTAGAAGGCCTCCTAGGCAAAGACTTAAGGGGTAAACATATTCTATCTGTTGACCAGCCTCGCACCCCTTCCTCATCTATTAGGCTGGCACAGATGTATTTTTAATACATTGTTTCCAGTTTAGGATGTTGAACGCTGGATCTTCTTGACTCAATGCGTGGATATTGCTTGTGTCTCTATTTTTATGACTGGGCAACTCATTCTATTATCTCCTAATGAGGGTACAGCTCTAAAACTCAGTTTTATGGTTCTGAGGCCGGCTGGTAGTCAGGTTTCCCGAACTCTGTGGTAGCTCTCAGAGAGGCTGATTCCATCAACAGCCGAAAAATAGCAGAGTACTAACAGTGCCATGTTGCGCATGGATGGTGTCCCTGTTTGTACTTTTGGTGTGCATTGCAGAGGCCACATTTGGAGCCCTTTGTTACGGCTTAGGGTTTATTAATAGTAATGAGGCTATTGCTTAGTTGTTAAATAGTGTACTGAGTACGATCTATACTTGAGTCAAGTTCTTTATAAATTTAAAATGACTAAAGTACCTAAAACTAAAAAAACACAAAAAACCATCGTCATCACCAAGTTCTCTAAACCTATCATTTACTAATATTCGTGGTCTTCGAAGTAACTTTTCTTCTGTTGAGTCTTATCTCTTGCAAAGTTCACCAGACCTACTTGCTCTTTGTGAGACTAATTTGAGTTCGGCTGTCCCATCTTGTGATCTTAGTGTTGATGGTTATCTTCCTTTAATTCGTAAAGACTCCAATAATCACATGCTTGGCCTGGGCATCTACATTCGTAAGAACTCACCCATTTGTCGTGAAACTAGGTTTGAATCTACAGACTACTCATTTATGTGCTTTCGTTTAGCACAACTTCACTCTATCGCCTTTCTCTTTGTTCTATATCGCTCTCCTTTATCCCAAGATTGCACTATTCTTGATGTTATTACTGATCAAATTGACCAAGCCCTCTCTCTTTATCCATCGGCCAATATCGTCGTTGTTGGTGACTTTAATGCCCATCACACCGATTGGCTTGGCTCTAGTGTCAGTGACTCTGCTGGCGTTAAGGCCCTCAACTTTTGCCTTTCTCAATCTCTAACTCAAATAGTCAACTTTCCAACTCGTTTTCCAGACAACCCTAATCATTTACCTTTTCTACTCGACTTATGTCTTGTTTTGGATCCTAGTTAGTGCTCAATTTCTCCACATTCACCCTTACCCAGTGGGCATTTCGACGTCGAACGAACTTCGAGCGACGTCGGATCTCGACGTCGGATCGACGTTGGGTTTACGTTGGAAATGGAAATGTTATTTGACGTCAGATAAATTGACATCGCGCGACGTCGACATTCCGATGTAAATCCAACGTGTTTTTTGAAAACTAAAAAACGTTGCCATAGGCAGGAATCGAACCTCGGTATATCGAAACTAAATCCTACGCGCTTACCACTACACAACAGGATCATATTAAATCATGTGTTTATTTAGTAATTTATACTTGTAGCTATTTGGGAATAATTTCTTTGATAAGAAATAATTTTGTTTAATTATTATATAAATATTAAAATGAATAGTTATATATTATAAAAAATGTATACTCGAAAATGTTAATAGTTAAAAAACTATGCTAGTGCATCATACAAAACCTCATGATGTTTTATCAACCATTATTCAAACTTCTTTCCATTAATAAAAAACACGCTTAGTTTACATATTTATTAAAGAGCGCAATTGCACACATATTGTTGTGTTTGGATTAAATTTTCATCAGCGATGTCTTACAACGTTGTTTCGACGTCGTTTTAAGGACGTTGGATTGACGTCGGAAGACGTCAAAAGACATTAGAGTACGTTAATATTTTTACGTTGCTTGACGTCTTTTTATCGACGTTGGATCGATGTCAGTACTGCGACGTTTTTTGTACGTCTTTTACAAGATGTCGGAACAACGTCAAAATACATCTAAACGACGTCAGGGGATGTTGAGACAAAGACATCGCCCGACGTCATTTTACTGACATCGGAACAAAGTCGGAATAGGTCTTTTGACATCGCTGATGAAAATCGCACGTAAATCCGACGTCGGATTGACGTCGGGTGCCCACTGGGTAGGTACTTCTGATCACGGTTTGATCTCTCTAAAACTATTATCAAATTCTTCTACTTCATCCCCCTATCATCGTACCACATACAACTATATATGAATCCCCCTATCATCGTACCACATACAACTACCTTAAAGCTGACTGGGACTCTTTCCGTGATTTTCTTCGTGATGGCCCTTGGGTAGAAATCTTTCGTCTTCCTGCTGACAAATGTGCTTCTTACATAACTTCGTGGATTCAGGCTGGCATGGAATCTTTTATTCCCTCTAGACGATTCCAGGTCAAGTCTCACTCTTCTCCTTGGTTTTCCTCACATTGCGCTGCAGCAATTTCTAATTAAAACCGTTACTTTCATATCTATCAGCAAAACAATTCTCCAGAAAACAGACATCTGTTCACTATCGCCAGAAACCATTGTAAAAAGGTTTTGTCTGACGCCAAAACTCGCTTTTCCCAGGTCATATTATCTCGTATCTCATCACAAAAATTAGGCTCTCGAGTCTTCTGGAGAATCTTTAACAGTATCAATAATAAGGGCATATCTGTTATTCCTTCTCTCTTGTATGGTTCAGACTTTGTCACCTCACCTAAAGACAAAGCTGAATTGTTTGCTAAGAACTTTTCATTAATATCATCTCTTGATTCCACTAGTTGCGTTTTACCTGACATAGCCGTCAAACAGGTTGATCCCTTGCTTGACATTCGCATCACTTCAGCTTCTGTATCTAAAGTAATTTCCTGCTTAGACTCTTCAACAGCTTGTGGTCCTGACAACATTCCTGTTGTAGTCTTGCAGAGGTGTTCTCCGGAGCTTTCATCCATACTTTCTAAACTATTTAACAAGTGCTTATCAGAGTCTTGTTTTCCATCATGCTGGAAAGCAGCATCTGTTATCCCTATTTTCAAAAATTCCGGAGAGCGATCTGATTCTTCTAACTACCGTCCCATTAGTCTTCTTCCTGTCATAAGCAAGGTTTTTGAATCTTTAATCAACAAACACTTGATCTCTCATCTTGAATCAAATAACTTACTTTCTGATCATCAATATGGATTTTGGTCTTCTCGTTCTACGGCTGATGTGCTAACAGTAATAACCGATAGGTTTTACCGTGCATTAGATAGAGGTGGAGAGGTTAAGGCTATCGCACTTGACATTTCTAAAGCTTTTGATAAAGTTTGGCATGCTGGTCTTCTCCATAAGCTTTCTTCTTATGGTGTAGCTGGTAACGTCTTTAAGATTATTGAGTCCTTTCTTTCCAATCGTAGTATAAAAGTTGTCCTCGATGGACAACACTCTTCTTCACATCCTGTAACTTCAGGGGTTCCTCAAGGTTCAATCCTTGGCCCTATACTCTTTTTAATTTACATTAACGATCTTCCAGATATTCTCACATCTAAGGTGGCATTATTCGCTGACGACACTACCATTTACTCTTGTCATGATAAGAAGCCTACACTCTCTGATTGCTTGGAAGGGGTATCTGAGCTTGAAAAGGATCTCACTTCTGCTACAGCATGGGGCTCACAGTGGCTGGTGAACTTTAATTCAGATAAAACTCAATTTTATTCGGCCAATCGTTATCGTAATAATTTAGATCTTCCTATATTTATGAGTGGTAATGTACTAGATGAGTCATCTACCATTCATCTTCTAGGATTAACTCTTACTTCTGATCTTTCTTTTAAACCGTATATCAAATCCATTGCAAAATTAGCATCTGCTAAGGTTGCATCTCTTTATCGAGCTCGACACTTTCTTACTCCAGATTCTATTCTCTATCTCTATAAATATCAAATCCGTCCCTGTATGGAATACTGTTGCAACATCTGGGGCGGATCTTCTAATGATGCTCTTTCTCTTTTAGACAAGGTGCAAAAACGAATTGTAAACATAGTTGGACCTGCTCTGGCAGCCAATCTCCAACCTTTGTCACATCGTCGTAATGTTGCTTCTCTTTCTCTTTTCTACAAATACTATAATGGGCACTGCTCTAAAGAGCTAGCGTCCCTTGTGCCATCTACTAAAATTCATTCTCGTGTTACTCGCCATTCAATTAAGTCTCATCCTTTTTCTGTGACTGTTCCTAAGTGCTTCAAAAACTCTTATTCTTCTAGTTTTTTTCCTCGAACATCAGTTCTTTGGAATTCGCTTCCTTCATCTTGCTTTCCTGATTCATATAATTTCCAATCTTTTAAGTCATCAGTCAATCGTTATCTTGCTCTAGAGATTTAGTCTTTTCTCTTCCAGTAACTTCCAACTCTTATAGTGGTTGCTTGCAGCCTTGTTGGAAGTAAAGATGTTAAAAATATATATATATATATATATATATATATATATATATATATATATATATAAAAGAATATATATATATATATATATATATATATATATATATATAAGAATATATATAAATATATATATATATATATATATATATATACATATATATATATATATATATATATATATATATATATATATATATATATATATATATATATATATATATATATATATATATATATATATATATATATATATATATATATATATATATATAACAATGCAGCATATATGTTTTATCAAATAATACAACTCTTTATATTAAAAATAAATAAGTAAACCCCAAAAACATTGTATTTTTTTTTTAAATTTTTAGTGCACCCTTACGACGCTGTTTATTTTAGTAGAACTCTAAATTTTTTACGGGTGACAGGTATCCAGCGTTGCCACACAAAACCGACAGAGCGGTAAAAACGGCTGATTTGAAGCAGTCTGTTTGTGCAGTTTGTTAGGAAAAAAAAAACGAATATCAAAATCGTTATCAAAAGTACAACCATCTAAATCAAATAAAATCAAAGAGTATATTTGACCTGAGTACAATGAAGGTTTTATTGTTTGTCCTGACGTAATATGTTCCAATTTTAGAAGAAACTTAATTTTGCTGAAGAAGGGATTAAGTACTTATCTATGAAACTGGATTAGAAAAGTATCTCAAGTACATAGTTTATTAAGTTTAAATGATTAATACATAAATAAGTAACAAATATTTTTTTATAAAGTAAATGTTTCTGAATTAGGTTGACAGGCCGGGAAGAGCGTACCGTTAAGGATCTAAAAATAGATATTCTTTATTTAGCGCAAGTCATTATGGGATTGATATTTGGACAAACAATTTCATTGACATGGAGGTTAAATTCAATTCAATTCATACATATTCTGAAATAGTTGTTACATTCACAGAAGTTTACAAACAGTATATGTACTAATCTTAAGTAAAAACCTTGTAAATAAAAGCTAATAAATATATTAATTAATAAAAATAGTAATATTATTCATCCACAGCAGTAACAAAACAAACATTAAAAGTTGAAGGAGTAAAAATACTAATAAAGATAATAATAAAAGTTGTAGTTGTAACAGTAACAACAACGCAATGATAAAAGTACATAGATTATAATAAAAATAAAATGACAGAAATAAAAATAGTTACAATAATCATAAAAAAAAATACTATTATTAGCCACATAAATACACACATATACAAACACAGACAAATGCACACATAGAAACACAGATACACACTTACGTTCACAAATACATATAAACACATATACTTATATCCCCCTGTATTCAGTACAGGTATGTATACATTAATTGTATACAAACTTAATATAAACCCATATATGTAAATTCTTATATACTATACACAAATAAACGTATATATACACACGTACATATACATAGACACATACATATACACACATACATACATATATACAAACATAGCATAACATAGCACACATGCATACACATATACAAACATAAACACATATACACACATTTAATAATATTGTATATGTATATTACATATGTATATATTACATACACCAACAAATATACGCACACACACACACACACACACACACACACGCACACATATATATACAGATACACGCATCCCAGTAAGCACAGGACGTTTTTAAAACGTTTTAATTCCGTTCAATTTACGGTCGGACGTTAAAAGAACCAATACAATCGTTTTTAAAACGTTTTTTTGCAAACGTTTTTTTTTAATGCTAATTTAAACGTTTTTTTAGCGTTTTTTAAACGTTTTATTTTTTTTATTAACTTACGAAATTTCTCAGTTAGCTTATAAACGTTTTTAAAACGTTTTTTTAACATTTATAACAGCATTTACAATGTGATATAAATGTTATCAATTTGATGTTAAACGAAAATATTATTAATAATAACATGATTAATAATAAATATTAAATACAAATGTTATTAAATGTTATTAAAAATCTCAGAGTTTCTTTTATTTTAAAGTACAACTATTACGTGATAAAAAACCTTTTTTTAAACGTACAGCACGGCAATATTTAAAAGAGTATGTTTACGCAAATAATGGCGTGACCTTCAATTAGGCGAATTAATTTATTTAAATAAAAATTATATAAATTAGTATATATTTAAATCAACCAAGTGTTTGTATTCTTTTCTTGTAGAATTAAATTTGAAAATATATTGGAGTATTTTTAGTTTCAAGTTGTATGCCTTCGTTGAAACTAGGTTGTGTTTGTATTTCTATTTGAATAAGTAGATATGATTAAAAAAGTTTTAATGGTGTGGTTAGCTAGATTATTTTACTCTATTAAATAACTTAATTGTTGAGTAAACTTGAATGCTTAAAAAAACTAGATTAAGTTTTTAATTCTACTTAATTATCAACTGCTTTTAACGAAAAAAATTTATTTGGATTTGAGAAAAGGGAACAACATTCTCAGAGTTTTAAAATTCTCTAAAAATTAAAAATAATAATATCAGTGGTTTTTATAAAGGAATTACTATAGTTAAAAAGGCTGAAAAGAAAAAATATGATGATTTGTTTCAAAAAAGAAAGTGACTTACTTCAAAATGTCATTTTAAAATTTTTATTCTATAATGATATTCTGGTGTTATTACCAAATGTTTAGCAGTATGAAACCTATAATATTATATACCATACTATATACCCTATTTTACTTATAAAGTTAATAATCTGTAAAGTAATTTGTAAAAATTTTTTAATTGTAAAATTGCTACATAAAAAGACAAGTTGTTAGATGAAATTTAAATATTTTCTATGTTTGTGTTGTGTAGGTCAAAAAATAATAAACAAAAATGACCAAGAGATTCATTTTAAGACACATCAATCTTCATCATCTTTAAATAAAAAGGGTAAACATTATGGATTTCCATTATCTCAAGCAAGTAAGTCTTTAGTTAAATATAATAATGTAATGTTTGTTGTAAAATGCTAACATGACTGTCAATATTAAAAAACATCATTAAAATGATGAGGTTCCATTTTTAACTTTAAATAATCTTCATCAAATCCATTTTTCAATATTATAAAAACTATAAATCTATAGAACAATCTTTCTTGTCTAACCCGAAATCTGAGAAAAACGCTAATATATATAATATAGCATTGCCACTAT
>NC_061158.1:59186287-59223772 GCF_022113875.1 Hydra vulgaris
GTATATATATATATATATATATATATATATATATATATATATATATATATATATATATATATATATATATATATATATATATATATATATATATATATATATATATATATATATATATATATATATATATATATATATATATATTCATATATATATAACGTACCTTTTATTAAGTTGTATTGCTTGGTTAGACTAAAACGATCCTTTATCTTTTCCAGCTGCCAGATTAAATTTGATCATGAATGAATTTGTCATAAAACTAAAATTAACATAATTTAATAATATTATATTTTATAATTTATGAAACTATAATTAACGACTCTATTCTAATCTAAAATGTTTTCCTATTTCTCATAATTTAAGTCTAAATGTTTTATGTAATTTAATCTATTAATTTTTATTCTTTAAAAAATAGCATACTAACAATTAGCGCAGTTCAGATTATTAGTGTACACTAACCATTATTGTAGTCATATATATGAATATTGTCTGGGTTAAAAGAATTGTCTGGAATAAAGTTTAAGCTAAGATAACCAATAGCTTTAAACTTGTAAACTGGCAAAAGTGCGCCAAACAAGTTTGCAAACATTACGAATAAGCATATGTGCAAAATTTGAATAAGTACAAAACAGTTACAAAAATTGGCAGAAGTGTGAACTGACATAAGTGCGCGTAATAAATTTGCAAACATTGGCATAGGTGCTAATTGGCAATTTGCCTTTATGCTAGTTTGCAGTTATGCCAGTTTTCCTTTATGCCAATGCTTGCAAATTTATTTGTTACACTTATGCCAGTTCGCGTTTATGTTGTTTGCACTTTTGCTAGTTTTTGCAAATGCTTCACACTTATACCAGTTACCACTTATGTCAATTCACACTTATGAGAATGTTTTAATCTATTTAGCGTACTTTTGCAGATTAATGCACATATGCTAGTTTGCACTTATATAAGTTTCTGTAACTTTTTCAATAAATGCTTTGCACTTATGCTAATTCGCAATTATGTCATTGTTTGCAAATTTGTTCGACGCTCATATGCCAATTCGCACTTATGCCAGTTTGCATTTATGCCAATATTTGGAAATTCTTTTTGGGCACTTATACCCATTTGCACTTATGCCATTTGGCATTGTGTCTGTTTTTGTAACTGCTTCGCACATGTGCTAGTTTGCACTTATGCGAATTCGTTCTTACGCCAGTTCGCACTTATGAAATTCACGGTTATTCACTTGTCCCATTATGGTAAAATACATTAGGTAGAGCCATGCATGGGATTTGTATTATGGATTGTAAGACACGCTTGGTCGGGAAGCGGGAGCGATTGCTCTCGAATACTGACCACGGAAATTATATTTAGTTGCAAAAAATTGGCCAGGTTTTTTAGTCGTTTTGAGAACATTTAAGTTTATGTACGAAACAAAAAGTTATTGTTTTACGGACATACATGGAAACATAATAAACTTGAATGTTCTCAAAACATCTTTGTGCGAAAGAATAAAAAGAATATTCGCGAACACTAAAAACCCGCCAAATTAACAAAGAAACTAATTCTATTAGTTCAAAATATACGCTGACTTAGCGAAATTAAAAAGAGTAATCTGTTGAAATGTTTTTAGAAACGATTTGTTACGTTTTCAAATTTCTAGCATAACTTGTTTTAAGAATAAATTTATTATTTGTTTACAAAAATAAAATATAAAATAAAATGTTAAAAGTTTATTATAAATTATAGATTTTATTAGTATATTCTTTTTTTTTTTATTTAAAAAGTATGTATTCTTTATGTAAATTTAATTTTGTTTTTCTGTTTTTTATTGTAATGTATCTTTTAAAGCAGTTTTTACAATTTAAACAAAGACTTACAAAAATAATTGCGTTTTCAATGAAGTTATAATCGTTATAGTTAATAAAACTAATTACGTAACAAACATATAAGAAGTTTCAAGTTACTAAACACAAACAACGCGTACAAAGTAACTCGCAGATGAACAAGCACCGCACCTGAGGTCACGACAGAACACAAATATATATAGCAAATAATTAGATATAAAGAAAAGTAACTAGATATTGGTTTACTAACTCTAATTACTTTCGCTTAAGTTGCCATTCTAAAAACTCTTTATACTTTTTTCTGCTTTAAATACTAATTAAATTAAAAAGCCCACTCACTAAACATCACTAGCGATATTGTGAAGCGATTTCGCTTCCTTGTCATGAAGTTTTTTTAACCTTAAGTTGATTTTTATATTGTTAATTTAATTTCTAAAGTAATTCAATGATTTAATTATTTCATTTGTTTATCTTACTATGAAGAAATGCTTCAAATATGTTAAACTTTTCAAACTACGCGAAACATAAATTAGGTATTGAAAAAATTAACTTTATTATTTATAAAATAATTTAGCTAAAATTAAACTAAAACTTGCAAACTTTGTTATATAAAGAATATTTTTTTCCTCTTTAAACAATCGTAAGTTGTTACTTTATTTAAAAAAGAGTGCTTAATTTTATAAAAAAAATTATAAAAGAGCGATATTTTTAAAATATTTGTTTTAAACGTAATTTATTTAGCTTTAAGTTTTTTCGCATTTAAAGATATTTTATTTACCTATTTTTTTTTTTTTTTTTTTTTGTAATTGTCTCTCATCGGTCCAATTGATCTATAGCGCTTTTTTTTTTTTTTTGCTTTTTAAAATGTTCTCAAAACGACTAAAAAATCTGGCCAGCTTTTCGCAACTAAATATTATTTACGTGGTCAGCAATCGACCGCTATCGACCGCTTCCCGACCAAGCCTGGTAAGATAGGAGTAATATCATTATAAACTTAAACAGAGGTTTTATAGGAATGCACTTTTAATTTACTAACATCTTCATCATAGCTATCACAAGTTTTTGACAATTCTTACCACCAATATTTGAATTCTTTGTTTCTAATAGAAAGAAATTATGGAAAAACTGACAATTCCTAATTAAGTAGTAAAAATTATATATTTTAAAGAAAATTTTTAAAAAGAGAAAAAATTTGTCAATCGGTATTTAGCAATTTACAACTGCAGAGTTACTAGATGAAACATTATCAAGTGCTGAGTCAAACTTATCAAATTCTATTAGGCTGTTATTTCAGTTACTACTTCTTGCTCACACTATTTTATATTAAGTTTTTTGGATCCTTGGGTTTTTATCTTATTTAGGAGACGCAACACACAACAGTAAAAGTCTAAGCAAACTTACAATAATTAAATTTTACATAGTATTAACAAAACTATGTATATAAAAGAATTTAAAATACACAAATTTAATAATTTAACAACTTTACTAGTCTAACCCTAAATCAGAGAAAAACTAATAGACAGTAAAATACTTGATTGAGGCAATGCTAATTTTTGGTATAGGCACAATAAATATTTTATATATATTACACTTTTTCTCAGATTTAGGGTTAGAGAAGAAAGATTGTTCTATAGATTTATAATTTTGATAATATTGAAATAATGGATTTCATGCAGGTGATTATTTAAAGTTGAAATTGGAACCTCGTCTTTTCAATGAAATCTTTTAATATTGACAGTGCTGTTAGCATTTTACAACAAACATTACAATATTATTTTTAACTAAAGACTAACTTGCTTGAGATAATGGAAATCTCTCATATTTATAACACACCAATCTTCATCATAAGATGATGAAGATTGGTGTGTCTTAAAATGAACCTCTTGGTCATCACAATCAATATCATCTTTGTTTATTATATTTTGACCTACAGACCACAAACATAGAGAATATTTGAATTTCATCTAACAACTTGACTTCTCATGTAGAAATTTTACAACTAAAAATCTTTTACAAATTACTTTACAGATTATTAATTTTATATGTAAAATAGGGTATATAATATTGTATGTAATATTATAGGTTTCATACTGCCAAATATTTGGTAATAACACCAGAATATTATTAAAAGACAAAAATCTTAAAATGACATTTTGAACTAAATCACTTACTTTCTTGAAACAAATCATCATATTTTTTCCTTTCAACCATTTTAACTATAGTAATTCCTTAATAAAAGAGTTAAAGAAGAAAAACTCTGAAAATGTTGTTTCCTTTTCTCAAATCCAAATAAATTTTTTTTGCATTAAAAGCAGTTGATAATCAAGTAGAATTAAAAATTTAATCTAGTTTCTTTAGCAATAAAGTTTACTCAACAATTAAGCTATTTAATCTAAATAACCACACTATAAAAACTTTACCATTTTAATCATATCTACTTGACTCAAGTAGAAATACAAACACAACCTAGTTGCAACGAAGACAAACTAAAAATACTCCAATATATTTTTAAAATTAATTCTCTAAGAAAACAATACAATCACTTATATATATATATATATATATATATATATATATATATATATATATATATATATATATATATATATATATATATATATATATATATATATATATATATATATATATATATATACATATATATATATATATATATATATATATATATATATATATATATATATATATATATATATATATATATATATATATATATATATATATATATATACAGTGAGACCAAAAATTATTGGCCCACCTTTGCATAACTACTTTATTCTTGCTGGCATACAAGAACTTTAGGAGAGAATTACTAAGTGTTAGTATCATCGTGTCGTCTGTTATCACTTGTATATATACAACAAGTTTCAGCTTTTCAAATACTTTCGTTCTTGTTTTATTGAGAAAACAGTATAAGTTTGTTCAAATATTATGTACAAAAATTATTGGCCTAGAGAAAAGAAAAGAAAATAATACTTCCAAAAAGTTCTAGAACTTTCGTGTTTTTTTCAGTATGTTATAGAATTGTTTCGACGCTATATGTAGAACTCCTAATCATAGTATAAATACTTGCGGATTTCTTCACTAAATGATAATCTACTAAAATGGCACCTAAAAAGAAAGAACATAGTAATGACCTTCGAGCTTTAGTAATTCAGCACTATCAAAACGTTGATTCTCGAGGAGAAATTGCTGCTAAGACATTACTTCCTCGAGAGACAGTACGATACATAAATAAGAAATACAAACAGAAGAAATGTATCGGTAATTTATTCGGACGTGGTCGAAAAAGGAAAACAACCGAAACATTGGATCGATTGATAGTACGCAATGTTAAGTCCGATCGGCGTAAATCTGCCAATACTGTGAAGATCGAGGTCGAGACCGAACTAGGAGTATCATTACACGCCAATACCATTCAAAATAGACTTCACGAAGCTGGACTTTATGGTCGTGTAGCACAAAAGAAACCATTAGTTAACAAAATCAATCGAGTTAAACGACCAAAATACGCAAAAACAATGTTGAACAAGCCGATAAGGTTTAATGAAACTGTCATTTGGTCCGATGAATCAAAATTTAATTTGTTCGGGTCTGATGGAAAAGTAATGGTATGGAGAACACCCAAGGAAGAATTCGATCCACATTGTACTGTGCTACGGTCAAGCATGGTGGTGGTTCTGTTACCGTTTGGGGTTGTTTCACGCAAAATGGAATTGGTAAAAATGTATTTTGGACCATACAATGGACCGATTTTATTATCGTGACATCTTAGAGCAGCATTTGTTACCATCGATCCAAAAATTTAATTTTGGACAAGAATTTTTTTCCATCCACGATAATGATCCCAAGCATACATCAGGTCTAGTCAAGGATTGGCTCAAACAAAACAATATTCAAACATTAGCTTGGCCTTCATCCTCGCCTGATCTCAATCCCATAGAACATCTATGGGATGAGATCGACCGGAGGAGGAAGAAACACAAGGCGAAAAATATCTACGAACTTGGAGACCTCTTGAAGAACGAATGGAATAAAGTCGAGTTGTCTGTTCTCCAGAAACTTGTAGATTCAGTACCAAGTAGATTACAAGAATGCATCAAGATGAAAGGTTACCCAACACGATACTAGATTCGATGAAATACTTGTTTCGCGATGGAAAAAAATTTTTTTCTTTTCTCTGGGCCAATAATTTTTGTACATAATATTTGAACAAACTTATATTGTTTTCTCAATAAAACAATAACAAAAGTAATTGAAAAGCTGAAACTTTTTGTATATATACTAGTGATAACAGACAACACAATGATACTAACACTTAGTAATTCTCTCCTATAGTTCTTATATGCAAGCAAAAATAAAGTAGTTATGCAAGGGTGGGCCAATAATTTTTGGATTCACTGTATATATATATATATATATATATATATATATATATATATATATATATATATATATATATATATATATATATATATATATATATATATATATATATGTACATATAATACATATATACATCCACACACAAACACACATATATATATATATATATATATATATTTATATATATATATATATATATATATATATATATATATATATATATATACATATATATATATATGTACATATAATACATATATACATCCACATACAAACACATATATATATATATATATATATATATACATATATATATATATATATATATATATATATATATATATATATATATATATATATATATATATATATATATATATATATATATATACTTACATACACATGCACATATACACATATAAATATATACAAATACACATGCAGACATACACATCCATGCATACATATACACATACATACATATACACTCACCACTTTACATGTGTGTATCACAAACACTTAAACACAAATACATATCTTTGGATTTATTAAATGTAATTGATTAGGAAAGAATGGAATAAGTTACTCTTAAAAATATAGATTGAATGGAGAGCTTTTAGGTCATATGGAAGGTTATTCTAAGATTTTATACTTTGGTTTTTTATTGATTTATACCCATAAGTAACAGAACGATGTTTTAAGACTGCAAGATTCAGATTATCAATTGATCGAAGAGAGTAACGGTTATTTGCGTTTTTGGGAAAAATTGTTGAAGGTAAGAGGTAGGTTTTTGTGTTGGTGATTCCAGAAAAACTGGCAGTTCAAGAATTAAACAAGGTCGCATAGTTTAAGGATCTTAGAAGTAAGATATAGCACATTGGGATTGAGTTTGTATTCTGAAAATGTTTTATTTTTAAAACTTTGTTTTGAAGATGTGATATCCTTAAAACTGCTTGCTGTTGAGATTGTCCCCATATTTGACAAGCATATTGTATATGTGAGCCAGATATGGCATGATTTATATTTAATAGTGTTTCCAGATTGACATAATGACGAACTTTTGCCAGCATTCCATTTGATCTGCTCAATTTTATGGCTAAGTCTTTAATATGGGACACAAATGATAGGTTGGAATCAATTATAATTCCAAGATATTTGATAGAGTTTACAGGAATGATTTTCTGGCCACTTAATCTAAAGTTTAAATTTTTATTAATTTTTTTTATTAGATTTGAATATGACCAGTTCAGTTTTGCTACAGTTGAGAGAAAGCTTATTTGAGCGAAGCTACTGAACTAAGTTGTCAAGATCATGATTAATGTATTTGTTAATTTTTTTTAAAGGTTTGTTAATAATGAGCAAGTTAGTATCATCAGCAAAGTGATAAAGAGTTGCAAACTTAATTGAGTTATTAAGGTCATTAATATAGAGAAGAAAAAGTAGTGGTCCTAATGCTCAGCCTTGAGGGACACCATTGGAACTATTTATTTGATTAGATTTTTAGTCATTGACTGAGACAAACTGAGATCTGTGGTGAAGATACGAAGTAAATAATTTAAGAGGTATTCCTCTGATTCCATAGTATTCTAATTTCGTGAGTAGGATAGAATGATCTACTGTATCAAATGTTTTTTGTAGATCTACAAAGACACCACATGCAAATTTTTTATTATCAAGAGCTTTTCTAATAGACTCAGTAATTTTAATAAGTGAGTGGGTTGTGGAATGTTTAGCATGAAATCTATACTGGTGTTTGTAAAGGCATTTAAATTTATTTAAAAATGCATAGAGCCACTTATACATAGCTTTTTCAAAGAGTTTACTTAGGTTTGAAAGAAGAGAGATAGGACGGTAGTTGCACATATCCAATGTAGAATCTTTTTTAAATAGGTTCTTTGCAGATCGATTTAAGATATACTGAAAGAATTTGAAGATCAGATTTTAGATATACTAAAAGATTACCTCCTCAAACATTTTTTTATAGGATTTCCTAAACCTGGAAGTATTAAAGAATTGATGCCTATCTGGCAAAAACAGAGAACGCAGATAAAAACATTAAAATCAAAGACATGGCTAAATGCGTGTGGTAGAAAGGATTTTAACAATATTGATCAGATAAAAAAAGTACCCGTATTTGTTCTTTATGTTTTATAGGAAATAATGGACCAACTGAAACTGATCCTAATCCGTTATCAGCTACGCTTGGAAAATGGAAATAATGGACCAACTGAAACTGATCCTAATCCGTTATCAGCTACGCTTTCTGTTGATCAACTTAAAAATAAATTACAAAAAAGAAAAGCACCTAAAGAAAGAAATCTTTATACTTATTCATTAAAAAAAAAATTCTTTCATCTTACGAAATATCACAAAATGTATCTTCAGAAATGTCACTTAAAGTTTCTCCTAAAATATTGGATAAAGTTTCTCCAGAAATATCTGAAGAAAATAATTTAAATCTTCATATAGAAATTCAAAATGACAACGAAACTCAAACCTATTAATTTTAATAATATAAGACAGCACTAAATTTTACTGTGAAATGCCACGTGATTATGATAAGCAAGGCAAAAGCTATTCTTTATATAAGTATCATTGCACTATAAAAAGTCTAATTGCTGTAAATCCTAATGGAGCTGCTTGTTTTATTTTCAGGCCTTTTTTAAAGGAAGTATTGATGATGTCATAATTTTTCAACAGTGTGGCATTTTATTTTTTATTAATCCTGGTGACAATTTATTAGTGGATAAAGGCTTTACAATACAAGATCTTGTGCTGCCAAAAAAGCGACACTATACACTCCTGCATTTCTTGGAAAACGGAAATCTTTTACTAAAGAAGAGTTTAGTAATATATATATATATATATATATATATATATATATATATATATATATATATATATATATATATATATATATATATATATATATATATATATATATATATATATATATATATATATAACAAAAAAGCATTTTAAAACCTGTTTTGTACCACATAGATGTGTCATATGTCCCTCTCCCTAAACCATAAAACTTTAATGAATAAAGGCTCAGGATTGTTCAAGGTGGTCATATAGAAAAAAAAACTTTAATAAAAGAAATTGCAATGGTTCTTAAATATTTTATCGTATTTTTAATGATACATGAAACTTAATTTTTATAAAAAAAGCTGTGAATAAACAATATTTTAAGCAATTTTTAACAAATTAGAAAAAAGTTCAAAACTTTTTTTTGTTTCTTGATTAATTTCGATTTAAACTCAATAGTTTTTTTTTATAGCTTAATTACATTATTATCATTCATTTCTACTAAAAGAATAAAAAACATAATTAAAGTATCAGAAACGAGACACAATACTTAAAAATTTTACAAATTTATACATAAAAAAAACAGATGTTGTATTATAAAAATTGATAGAACTATTCTTAGTTGATTACTTTAGTACATCTGTAATCTTAAGGATCAAGGAAAATATACCAAAAATTTCAGCCAAAAATCTTGAGATATCATGTTTTGAAGTTGCAAAAATAAGTTATGAAAACAACTACCAAAGTTTTCCGGTATATAGAAATTAAAAAAAAATTAAAAATTCCGGTATATAGAAATCAAAACAAAAATTAAAAATTTAAAGTACAATAATAGTAATAAATATTTTATGCAAAACATATTTTCTGAAAACATATTTTCTGAAAGTATGATAAACTTTGCATCGAATGGTACATTAAAAAAAAAACTCGCATTTTATTTTTTTCTATATGAACCACCTTAAGGTGGTATACCCCTTAGAAATATAAAATTTTTCAAAAAAAATTTTGTTGTTTTATTTTATTCAAAATTTGTTATAGAATCATATTCTGAAAACCATTTTCTAAAATTCAGTATATAACTTGAAGAAAACAAACTTTACTGAACCTTACTTTTTTAAGCGCCCTTGACAACCTCCATAGCAACGGTTAAATTTTTATTTGGCCAAGAAATTCTCCCCAAACTTATTATTTTAATACTGAGAAAAAAGCTTGCTGAAATAAGTTAATAACTTGTTTCTATTTTCCATTCATCAAAACATCTGTAAGAGTAAAAGCAATAACCAGACTTCTCATAATTTTCTTGCAGAAGTTTCTTTAAAACGAATTTATAATACAACATCTGTTTTTTTTATGTATAAATTTGTAAAATTTTTAAGTATTGTGTCTCGTTTCTGATACTTTAATTATGTTTTTTATTCTTTTAGTAGAAATGAATGATAATAATGTAATTAAGCTATAAAAAAAAACTATTGAGTTTAAATCAAAATTAATCAAGAAACAAAAAAAAGTTTTGAACTTTTTTCTAATTTGTTAAAAAATTAAGGGGTAAACAAATTCTATCTGTTGACTAGCCTCGCACCCCTTCCTCATCTATTAGGCTGGCGCAGATGTATTTTTAATACATTGTTTCCAGTTTAGGATGTTGAACGCTGGATCTTCTTGACTCAATGCGTGGGTATTGCTTGTGTCTCTTTTTTATGACTGGGCAACTCATTCTATTATCTCCTAATGAAGGTACAGCTCTAAAACTCAGTTTTATGGTTCTGAGGCCGGCTGGTAGTCAGGTTTCCCGAACTCTGTGGTAGCTCTCAGAGAGGCTGATTCCATCAACAGCCGAAAAATATCAGAGTGCTAACAGTGCCATGTTGCGCATGGATGGTGTCCCTGTTTGTACTTTTGGTGTGCATTGCAGAGGCCACATTTGGAGCCCTTTGTTACGGCTTAGGGTTTATTAATAGTAATGAGGCTATTGCTTAGTTGTTAAATAGTGTACTGAGTACTATCTATACTTGAGTCAAGTTCTTTATAAATTTAAAATGACTAAAGTACCTAAAACTAAAAAAACACAAAAAACCATCGTCATCACCAAGTTCTCTAAACCTATCATTTACTAATATTCGTGGTCTTCGAAGTAACTTTTCTTCTGTTGAGTCTTATCTCTTGCAAAGTTCACCAGACCTACTTGCTCTTTGTGAGACTAATTTGAGTTCGGCTGTCCCATCTTGTGATCTTAGTGTTGATGGTTATCTTCCTTTAATTCGTAAAGACTCCAATAATCACATGCTTGGCCTGGGCATCTACATTCGTAAGAACTCACCCATTTGTCGTGAAACTAGGTTTGAATCTACAGACTACTCATTTATGTGCTTTCGTTTAGCACAACTTCACTCTATCGCCTTTCTCTTTGTTCTATATCGCTCTCCTTTATCCCAAGATTGCACTATTCTTGATGTTATTTCTGATCAAATTGACCAAGCCCTCTCTCTTTATCCATCGGCCAATATCGTCGTTGTTGGTGACTTTAATGCCCATCACACCGATTGGCTTGGCTCTAGTGTCAGTGACTCTGCTGGCGTTAAGGCCCTCAACTTTTGCCTTTCTCAATCTCTAACTCAAATAGTCAACTTTCCAACTCGTTTTCCAGACAACCCTAATCATTTACCTTCTCTACTCGACTTATGTCTTGTTTTGGATCCTAGTCAGTGCTCAATTTCTCCACATTCACCCTTAGGTACTTCTGATCACGGTTTGATCTCTCTAAAACTATTATCAAATTCTTCTACTTCATCAGAATCCCCCTATCATCGTACCACATACAACTACCTTAAAGCTGACTGGGACTCTTTCCGTGATTTTCTTCGTGATGGCCCTTGGGTAGAAATCTTTCGTCTTCCTGCTGACAAATGTGCTTCTTACATAACTTTGTGGATTCAGGCTGGCATGGAATCCTTTATTCCCTCTCGACGATTCCAGGTCAAACCTCACTCTTCTCCATGGTTTTCCCCACATTGCGCTGCAGCAATTTCTAATCGAAACCGTTACTTCCATATCTATCAGCAAAACAATTCTCCAGAAAACAGACATCTGTTCACTATCGCCAGAAACCATTGTAAAAAGGTTTTGTCTGACGCCAAAGCTCGCTATTCCCAGGTCATTAAATCTCGTATCTCATCACAAAAATTAGGCTCTCGCGACTTCTGGAGAATCTTTAACAGTATCAATAATAAGGGCAAATCTGTTATTCCTTCTCTCTTGTATGGTTCAGACTTTGTCACCTCACCTAAAGACAAAGCTGAATTGTTTGCTAAGAACTTTTCATCAATATCATCTCTTGATTCCACTAGTTGCGTTTTACCTGACATAGCCGTCAAACAGGTTGATCCCTTTCTTGACATTCGCATCACTTCAGCTTCTGTATCTAAAGTAATTTCCTGCTTAGACTCTTCAACAGCTTGTGGTCCTGACAACATTCCTGTTGTAGTCTTGCAGAGGTGTTCTCCGGAGCTTTCATCCATACTTTCTAAACTATTTAACAAGTGCTTATCAGAGTCTTGTTTTCCATCATGCTGGAAAGCAGCATCTGTTATCCCTATTTTCAAAAATTCCGGAGAGCGATCTGATTCTTCTAACTACCGTCCCATTAGTCTTCTTCCTGTCATAAGCAAGGTTTTTGAATCTTTAATCAACAAACACTTGATCTCTCATCTTGAATCAAATAACTTACTTTCTGATCATCAATATGGATTTTGGTCTTCTCGTTCTACAGCTGATGTGCTAACAGTAATAACCGATAGGTTTTACCGTGCATTAGATAGAGGTGGAGAGGTTAAGGCTATCGCACTTGACATTTCTAAAGCTTTTGATAAAGTTTGGCATGCTGGTCTTCTCCATAAGCTTTCTTCTTATGGTGTAGCTGGTAACGTCTTTAAGATTATTGAGTCCTTTCTTTCCAATCGTAGTATAAAAGTTGTCCTCGATGGACAACACTCTTCTTCACATCCTGTAACTTCAGGGGTTCCTCAAGGTTCAATCCTTGGCCCTATACTCTTTTTAATTTATATTAACGATCTTCCAGATATTCTCACATCTAAGGTGGCATTATTCGCTGACGACACTACCATTTACTCTTGTCATGATAAGAAGCCTACACTCTCTGATTGCTTGGAGGGGGTATCTGAGCTTGAAAAGGATCTCACTTCTGCTACAGCATGGGGCTCACAGTGGCTGGTGAACTTTAATTCAGATAAAACTCAATTTTATTCGGCCAATCGTTATCGTAATAATTTAGATCTTCCTATATTTATGAATGGTAATTTACTAGATGAGTCATCTACCATTCATCTTCTAGGATTAACTCTTACTTCTGATCTTTCTTTTAAACCGTATATCAAATCCATTGCAAAATTAGCATCTGCTAAGGTTGCATCTCTTTATCGAGCTCGACACTTTCTTACTCCAGATTCTATTCTCTATCTCTATAAGTCTCAAATCCGTCCCTGTATGGAATACTGTTGCCACATCTGGGGCGGATCTTCTAATGATGCTCTTTCTCTTTTAGACAAGGTGCAAAAACGAATTGTAAACATAGTTGGACCTGCTCTGGCAGCCAATCTCCAACCTTTGTCACATCGTCGTAATGTTGCTTCTCTTTCTCTTTTCTACAAATACTATAATGGGCACTGCTCTAAAGAGCTAGCGTCCCTTGTGCCATCTACTAAAATTCATTCTCGTGTTACTCGCCATTCAATTAAGTCTCATCCTTTTTCTGTGACTGTTCCTAAGTGCTTCAAAAACTCTTATTCTTCTAGTTTTTTTCCTCGAACATCAGTTCTTTGGAATTCGCTTCCTTCATCTTGCTTTCCTGATTCATATAATTTGCAATCTTTTAAGTCATCAGTCAATCGTTATCTTGCTCTACAGATTTAGTCTTTTCTCTTCCAGTAACTTTCAACTCTTATAGTGGTTGCTTGCAGCCTTGTTGGAAGTGAAGATGTTAAAAAAAAAAAAAAAAAAAAAAAAAAAGAATTGTCACCTTAAAGTTATATATATCTATGCATCTGTTTATGTTTATATAAACTAAACCTTTTACTTTTAATGGGTAGAGAATGTGTGAAATTCGCTACTCAATAAAAAAAACTCAAAAAAAAAAGAATTCATGAAAATTAATATACTTTAAATAAACCAAATTCAGCAAATACTAGTCTTCTACCTTCTACAGATTCACAGAGCCCAATAAATCTTATTACAAGGTAAACCCTATTAATACTTCTGCAAGTTCTAATAAAAAATATATATGTGGATACAGAATAATTGATAGCACCTTATTAGCCATTGTTGTTCAGTAACTGATTTGCATATTTTTCTCTTTTTTAATTTTTAAAGTCTTTATTTGCTAACTTCAATTTTTCAATCTCCCGTCACAGTTATTTCATTTTCTAGTAATCAGTTTTAACCAAATTTTCAGCAGTGATGTGTTTTTATATGATGCATGCAATCTGCCAAAAGTTAATTATAAAACATTTCAGAGTTTGAGATATTGCTGTTTCAGCACTAAAAAATTTCTTATTTAAAAATCTTCATAATCCATGGAAGCTTATAGTCAGATTTAAAAACTTTAGGCAGATTGCATAGATCAAACTGTTTTTTATCATTGGGCCAAGTTTTACTATGAACACTCTATTAGAATTTGAGATATTTTTGACAGTGCGATGTGCCTATTTTCTTATATCCGCCATTTTAGGTGGTTGTCATGACAACATAGTCATCTGTAATTTTATAAATCGATTTCGTTTAATTAGATCTTTCATAGGCTTATTTTTAAACTTGACTATAAGATTTCACTTCCAAGATAATTTTGAAGGGGGTATACCACCTTAAGCAATATTGTTTCGAATCCTTTTCAAATGCACTTTTTTGGCTCTTTACCTTTAATAAAAATATTAAAAGCGATTGTTGAATATTGTTTTAATTACGGGGTTCTTCCTCACTTTTTACAAAAGTTCAAATCCTACATAAACCTGGAAGATTGTAATAAAATATAAACTGTATGTTGATATTTCAACACACTTTTTACCTATGTGCGCATGTTTGAGAGAGAGAGAGAGAGAAAGAGAGAGAGAGAAAGAGAGAGAGAGAGTGTATTCGTAAGGATGTTAAGACATCCACACCACGTCCATGGTAGTACCGCGCTTAACTCGTTTCTCCGCGCAGCAGCCTTGTTTGTCAAGGTTCGTGTTTCGGAGTTATAGAGTTAAGAGAGTGTTATAGCCACAAAATAAGTAGCCTCCTCGTCTGTAGTGACAGTTTACTTCACCTCCTCCTCGGCCTTCTCGGCCTTGAGGAGGTGAAGTAAAATAAAAATAAAAAGACAAAATACAAAAAAAGACATTTGAGTCATAAGTCAAATAATGTCAATATTAAGATATGTAGCTATGAAAATAGCTATTTTGGCAGGATTATAGTCACTGTCTAAGACTGTAAACCATTATTCAACCATCCAGTGGGCACCGCACCTAAAAAAGACGTCTTTAGAACGTTCAAAAGAGGTCCAAAAAGTTCAAAATACGTCCAAAACGTGTATATAACGTTTAAAAGACGTCTTTTCAACGTCCGTGCCAACTGGGCAAGTATATTTCAGAGTAAAGTTTCAAAAACTATAAAACCAATGGTAAAAGTTCACGTGGTACTTTCATTTTAAAATACTTTGGTACCATAACTTGTTTCCAAAACTTGTATGTATAAGATAAAAGTTTCTAATTATATATCATCATTTTTAAAATTTCTTTCAGTATGAGAATTACCAATACCAGCATCTAAAATAAAGTCACAAAAGTTAGCTCCTGTCAAAAGAAGTTGCAACTTTATTTGATAGTATTATGCATAAGTTTGATATAAATTATTTTGTTGTCTTCAACAGTAAAACATTGATACCTTTCAAAAGTTCATTGTTTTTAAGGATTTTGTCAATACAACGATTTTTAAAAAATTTTAAACATTTAACTTCTATTATTCCTTTAACAGTATTATTAAGGTCATAAAAAAGACCATCAGGAGTTGCACTTAGATGAGGATAATGTTGATGTATCCAAATACCACTATGAATAATATTTGTATTTGTTAACAATTCATATTTTGCAATTGCTATTAACTCCTGTTTAAGTCCATATATTATATCGACAATATTAACATTTTAAGTAAATCAAAGCTTATTTTTTAAATAATTATAGCACTATTGTAAAGAAAGTTCTTTCTTATCCAGGTTTCTGCCTTTGATTGTGACAGTCATACGCTCTGAAACTGTTGTTCGAAACCACCTAGCTTGAAACCAAGTTTCATAATTAGATTCCTGATCAGTATTTTTTTAATTGAATAAATAATTTATTTAAAAACTTTGGCATATACCGAATGGTCACACACGAGCAGTGAACACCCGAGGGAAAAAATGAAGTACTTTAGAATAAAGAAGAATTATTTATCGAACGAAGCATATTTTGACAGTTGTCAAGACAAAAATAAAGATTAATAGAGGAAAATTTCAAAACAAGTAAGACAGACAACACATCCAAGTAGTACTCACAATAATAATAACAAAAAATTGTTTCATAAAAAACTAGTACGTACGAATATATACAACAAATATATAGCCAAAATAAAATTTTTTTTAAAAAAAAACAAAAATTTGATTAACAAAAAACTTAAAAAATAAAAAATAAAAAAACAAAAACAAAAAATATGGATACAACAATGTAAGGCCTCAGAATGGAAAAAGAACATTAATGCTAATGTGTAAACATAATTAATGTAGTGATAAAGTAGTAAACATCTCCTCAGAGTCGCGTCTATTATTACAGGCGTTTCGATGAGGATCAGCACTTATAACTAGTTTATCCCGTCAGACAAACGTCATCTCCACTTGTACTTTACCCCGCGACTTACGCCTTATCCATACTGCAGTAAAAAAGGACGTACTACATATAGCCAAAACCCCACCAACCCAAAATTTGTAAAACACTAATGTTTTTTTAATGATATGATATGAAAAGTGTAGATAAACTGTAAAAAATAAATAAAAATAACTACATAAATTACATACCATACCACCGAAAGAAAACATGAAAGGACAATAAACTAAAATTCTAATAGAAACATAAAAATATCAATAAATTCAATTTAAGATCTAAAACCAGATAGGTATTATAAGCATAAACAATCCAAAGATAAACAGAAATCAGAATACCTCATTAAAAAAAAATTTTTTTAATCAACAAAACAACAATAGCCTTAAATAAACTCTAACGCTGTCATAGATACCTCATTCGAAATGTGATAACCAATAAAAAGTGTAGGAAAATGAAAAACCCGCGAAACCCAGAATCATAACAATAATAGATCAATGTGTGGTTGCAAAAAAATTGTCGCACAAAGACCTTAATAAAGCCACCGGCATAAATGTAGACATTAAATGAAGGATATAAAAAAATTTCTTTGAATAATAATAAAAGATGAAAATTGTGCATATGAAAATTCAAATAGTTCATTCAAGTTGAGTAATCAATGCAAGATAATAAAACATAAAAATTCATAATAAACAGTAATAATATGAAAATCAGCAGATAAATAATATATTAATGAATATTGTAATAAGAAAAACTAAATACTATAACAAAGCCAGATAAATTTAAAAAAAATGAGTGGTTAAAAAATTATTTTGGGTGATATAACAGTGATATAAGTCGTGATATAAAAACGATATACGAAGCGGGAAAAAATATTGTAAAAAAGTAAAGTTTTCTCTACGCACAGTGGGCCATGGTGTGCCAAAAGTCAAAATTACTTTTATTCAATTTTTGTATAAAAAGCTACTATTCAATGAACGTAACATATTGGTTTACATAAAAACATAAGGGTTGTTGATCAAAAAATGTGCCTTCACCAAATTTTTTTAATTTTAAGTTATCACCCTGAACAATATTTTTGACGGTCAAGCGCTTTTCTAAAAAAGTTTTAAAAAATATTTTTTTAATATGTTTTGTCATTTAATGTTAGGCAATTTATATTACTACGAGTTTGAATTGTAGTTTTAATACATATATTGGCTATCAATTGGCATTTCTTAAACGTATTAGACTCTTTTTATGATCTATCAAAGATAGTGTGTTTAATGGTTGAAATAATTGCGTTTATTTTTTGCTAATACTATGCTTATAATTTTTCGGCCATGTTTGGCCAGGGTTTTTATAGCTGATATTTACTGAAAAAAATATATTTAATGAGTTAAAAACAGTTTTTGTAGCAGATACTTGCAGATGTAGAATATGTAACTAAAACATTACACATGATTTTATATCGTGACAACTGTCAATAAAACATTTTTTTTATGTTACTCTATATCATTGATTATACAAAAACCCTATATAACTATATTTAACATATATTATATTATATAATGTAATATAAACTTTATATATATATAGACATGTATATATATATACATATATATATATATATATATATATATATATATATATATATATATATATATATATATATATATATATATATATATATATATATATATATATATATATATATATATATATATATATATATATATATATATATATATATATATATATATATATATATATATATATATATATATATATATATATATATATATATAGGTTGACTTTTCTATTTTTAGAATAAATAATAATATAACAATGAAGTACCATTATATATACAGTTGCATTAGATCCAATAATATGTCTATACAAGATCCCACAATTTATGATCAATTAGTTGTCAAGTTAGACTTGGATGATTCTGAAATTATAAGAAACAAATAAATTGCATTCTTAAAGAACTTGAAGACTCGTTGGAATGATGTTAGTCGTAAAGCTGCAGCTTTTGAGAAAAAGTATGCAAATTGGTTGGATACTGACTTTATATCTTCTGCATATGTTCCACCTCCTACTCCGATAATTGTTACCACTCCTCTTGGAAGGCCTACTTTGGATTTTGATGAATCCTCTTTGAGATCCAAGTATAGAAAAGTTGCTGAAATGGAACAATACTCTGCTAGCCAACTATTATTTGCAACTAAAGTGAAATTTGGAAAAGATAATCAGCTTAAAAAAGCGAAATTAGCAGAAAAATTGTTAGTGGATACAATATCCCCATCTTATATGTCTAGTGATAAAGCTTTGGCCCTTATTTTAGATTGTAATTTAACAAAAACATCTTATCAACTGATGAAAAACAAAGCTGATGAAAAGGAATGCAATCTCTACCCAGCATATAATAATGTTATAATGGCAAAAGATCGATGCTATCCTAAAAATATATGTGTAACTGATTATACTGCTAGTGTTCCACTTCGAGATCTACTGGATCACACTACAACAAGACTTTTGGAGACACAGACTGTTGTTGTAAATCCAAATGAGTATAATAGAGTAACTCTAATATACAAAGCTGGTTTTGATGGCTCAAGTGGGCATAGTATTTATAAACAAACATGTAATGATAATGAGTGTACTAGAAATCTGAAGAGTGAAGAATCTCTGTTTATTACATGCTTTGCACTTTTATAACTCTCATCTATTGTTAATGATAAAAAGATTATTCTTTGGAGAAACTCTAAACCATCATCTACTTTGTACTGTTGACCTTTGCGATTTAAATTTGTAGAGGAAACTGCAGACCTTCTTCGTAGTGAGGAATTGACATTAAAAAATGAGGTCAAACAGCTAACTAAAACAAACTATATCCTACTTAATGGTAAGCCTATTGATGTTGACAATAAAATTGAAATTACTATGATTGATGGAAAAGCCCATGCTGCATTATCTGATGTAACTGACTCATCACAGTGTTGCTCTCTTTGTGGTGTTAGTCCTAAAGAAATGAATGATATTGACAAGGTATATAGAAAATATTGTATATATAAACTAGTAGAAAATCACTCAACAAATTTATGACTCATCAGAAATGCATCATTTCTGATGAGTCTTTATTAATAAAACACAGTGTTAAATGAAAAATTTTTGTAAAGCGATTTTCTAATTTAATTTATCATTGCTCTGTTCTTTTAAGAACATTATTACATTTTAAAATTTGTTTATATATATATATATATATATATATATATATATATATATATATATATATATATATATATATATATATATATATATATATATATATATATATATATATATATATATATATATATATACATATATTTGTATGCCTTTTTATATTTGATTAGTTTAAAATGCAGTTTTTATTTATTACAGGTGTTACTGAAGTTGCACACTCAAAATGGATTACAATATGGGATTTCAATTTTACATACATGGATACGAACATTCGAATGCTTAATCCATATTGCTTACAAATTGCCAGTTAAAAAATGGTCAGCAAGATTGCCAGCTGACAAGCAACAAATCAAAATGCAAAAGAAAAAAATTCAACTTGCTTTTCAAGAGAAGATGGGATTGATTGTCGATAGGCCTAAGGCTGGCGGCTCAGGAACATTTAATGATGGCAACACCTCCAGAAGAGCCTTTCAGAATGAACTACTTTCTGAAATCACAGGACTCAATTTTGAACTTAAAAAAATGTTCGATGTTTTTCTGACTTGTATTTCATGTGGTTTTGAGCTTGATGCAGTTTTATTCAAGGAATACTGTACACATACAGCTAGGTTTTACGTGGAGTGCTATCCATGGTATTATATGCCGCAGAGCGTTCACAAAATGCTAATTCTTGCTCCCAGTGTTGTTGATTACATGACATTACCAATTGGGCTCTTAAGTGAAGAAACTATAGAGGCTCGGAATAAAGATTTTAAAAAGTATCGTGAGCATTTTACACGCAAGTGTGACAGTATCAAATGTAATGAAGATTTATGTAAGCGATTATTTTGTTCTAGTGATCCAGTCATTTCTTCACTAAGAACAATAGTTAGTACTAAGAAGAAGGTTTTGCCAGAAGGTGTTCTGCAACTGTTAAAAAACAGTGTTTAGTTGTTCTTTTTATGGAATTTTACAGGCTAATTTTTGGTTTCTTTAGTTATTATTAAAATTTAAGTTTATGCATTGTAAATTAAAATTGGTAATATTCTATAATTAACATAAATTAAAAATTTCCCACAAACATTTATTTATTTGGAACACCAGAGCATTAAAAATCCTATTTTTTTAATAATTTGCAGTAAATAAGTCAAGAATTTGTATAAAATTGACTGTCACTATAAAAATATATAAGATGTTGCTATGCATAATATGGTATCCATAGCAACCAAACTAAATATCATAATATAAAACGCATACCTCGTATTGGTACTCTTACCAAGTTTAGTGTGTATGACACACAAAAACAACTACAAGTCGGTTTATGCTACGCCAAAATAAGTATCCGTAGCAAACAAATAAAAAAAAACACCTTTATAAGAAGCGCAGACCTTACACTGGTGCTCATGCAAAATTTAGTGTATATAGCACACATAACAATTCTGCAACTACAAAAAGTAGGTCGTTGCTATGCAAAATTTCGGTATCCATAACAACTAAATAAAAAATAACATCTTAATAGGAGGCGCAGACTATATACTGGTGCTCATGCCAAATTTAGTGTATATAGCACACATAACAAATCTGCAACTACAAAAAGTAGATTGCTGCTATGCAAAAAAAATAGGTATCCATAGCAACTAAATAAAAAACAACACCTTCATAAGAAGCTCTGACCTTATATTGGTACTCATGCCAAATATAGTTAATGTAGCACTAATATTGAATTAGTTATTAATTTTGTCTCAAAATTGATCATTCTGGCCAACTGTGCTACTGTCCGAACTACAAGTAACTTTGACAACATTTCTAAATCGAAATATCCGAAAAGTAAAGTTTTCTCTACGGTCCGAATTACAAGTAACTTTGAGACCATTTCTAAATCGAAATATCCGAAAAGTAAAGGTTTCTCTACGGTCCGATTTCAATGTAATTTTGAGACCATAACAAACGCACGATAAAATTTTATTAAAAAACTAGTAAATTATAAATAAAACTAGAAAATTGATATAAGGTAAACCAATAATAGTATGTAAATAGTAACACTTAGGAAATGTAACTTAGTAAAAAAAAAATAGATTTTTTATTTATGTTTTTTTAAGCGCCGTCTGTATTAGAAATTTCTTGATCGATTTGATGTTTTTGAAACTCGCAATAGGTGGAGTTGGCCATATATTTTTAAGATCAGTATCCTGTTCAACAATATTCCAGTGCTTTTTAACTATTTTATTTATGAGTTTTCCAACTTTTCCAAATGTTGTAAAATTCTCTCTTTCTCTCTTTCTTCTTTATATTTGTTGTAGATAAGTTCGTGTTGTGTATGTCGCAGTGCATGTTTAAAACCTTTGTTAATAGATTGAATAGGGTAGCCTTGTATAACTAAAATTTGTGCTAATTGTTTTAGCTCTTTTATTAGGTTGTAATTGTTGGATATAATCTTATTGTATCTTAACGCTTGGCTATATATTAAATTGCTTTTTTGATGAGGGGGATGGAATGAATTATATATGCAATAGTGCTGTTTATATGCAATAGTGCTATTTATATGCAATTGTGGTTGCATCAGTTGCCTTTTTGTATATTGTTGTTTCTAACTGTCCATCTAGCTTTTTGTTAATTGTTAATTGTGATATAGATATTATCTATACCACAGCTAGGTTATCTAGCTGTTATATAGATAATATCTATATCACAACTAGATATAGATATCTATATCTATCTGTTATATACACATGATATTCATATATATTTCTTTTTTTAATATAATGTTTGCTATTAAGAGTAATATTTTAAAAACACTGCCAAATATTGATGAATGTGTTTTGAACCAGTTTGTTAAAAAGTTATTGGAAATAGGTGTTGAAAAAGAAAAAGATCTCTGCCTGGTAAAAGTTATTCTAAGAGGATTTGGTTTTGCTAAAACCCATCTAACAGCGCAAACTCCTTGAATATAGGGCAAAGGAAAGCTCCGATAATAAAGATTTATGATATATATTTAAAATAAGTATCATTTTTATTATCATATACATTTATATACTTTTATTTATAATGTTAATAACGTTTTTTGCACAACAAAATCTCAAAATCCTGTAGATTTTATTGTGAAAAATAACTCAACTAATTTGAGTAAGTTGTTAAAAATATTTGTTAAAAATAGTTGTTAAAAAAAGTTGTTAATAAAACATGGTAAGTAATAAAATGTTTAATTTAAAGTGTTCTTTAAATATTTAATTGCTCAATTTTAAATAAAGTTTCAATTCCGTCTAGCAATAAAGATTAAAAATGTAAGTGCTGCTGATTGGTACTTGAGATTTGTTGTACCTTGGACCAATATGACTTAAGAGGCACAAGATATATTTGTAGGTAGTGAAAGACCTTCAACAGCACATCGTTGTGCAACTATAAGTATTATTATAAATGATGTTCTTGCTGTTTGCTTACGCTATTAAAAAACATTTAGATGTAATTGCATCTTCTATGGTTGCCAAATATTTTAAATTGTTTATAGATGAATATGGTCCCACAGTAATTGGTAGGGGCCATGATAGTTTAACATTACAATGAGTTAACCATTATGACTATCTGTGGCGGCCAAACCGTATGCCACTGTTACTGGGTGATTTAAATTTGGAATCGCAAAAGGGATCCCAATTATTAGTTAATGTCATAAAAAAAAAACTGATAGTTATGGTTACTTAACCCGAGAACCAGTTCTCAGTGTTTCAAACAGCTCTGAAGAACTCTATTACTATTTACAACGAACTAAAATAAATGGAAGGATCTTGTCAAATGATTTGTTGATAAAATTCTCCAATTTATTTTCAGTTAAGTAAGTTCTTTTTATTTAAAAATAAAATAACTTATGTTATTAATCAGTATATATTAATTTATATAATGACAAATTAATAGATATTTCATTTTTATAGTATTCAGTTTCATTTTTGTAAAAGTTTATTTTATTTAGTTTTAGTATATCTATGTGTTTAAATTAATTATTTATATTTAGGTTGATAGTTTGCATGTTTTGATGTGTGGAGTGAACTCTTGATAAGAGCATTCCCAGTAAGCACAAGACGCATTTTAGACACTTATAGACGTCTAAAACTAGTCTAGGTAAAGACGCACTTTTATAAACGTTTTAAAGACATCTTTTAGACGTCTTTTATGAATACGTTTTTAAAATGACGTTTAAAAGGCGTCTTTTTTGAAGATAAAAAGACGTCTAAAAGACGTCAATTTTTAAGACATCTTTTAGACGTCTTTTATGAATGCGTTTTTAAAATGACGTTTAAAAGACGTCTTTTTAAAAGATAAAAAGACGTCTAGAAGACGTCAATTTTTAAGACATCTTTTAGACGTCTTTAATAAATGCGATTTTAAAATGACGTTTAAAATGCGTCTTTTTAAAGTTTAAAAAGACGTTTAAAAGACGCATAATAAATAGTCTAAAAGACGCATTAAAAGACGTCTAGATCAAGGCTAAAAGACGTCTTTTCTGAGACCTGTTTATAAATATGTCATTATGACTTCTTTTTGACGGCTTTGTCATTACGCGTTAAGTAGATGTCGTATATTCAAAGTAAAAACATAGTTTTTATTATTTTCAATAATTTGTTTAAGTTTTAAGTGTAAATTACTTTAAATTAAATTACATTTTTACACAATTGCTAAAATTGTTGTCACAGGAATCACTAAAATAATTGCTATAATATTAATATATCTTTTTTTTATTAATAATTATTTTGCTTTTTTAATAGATAGTTGACTGATCATGATAATAAGTGAAAATGGCAAGAATAATATATAAGTTAAATATCAGTATTTTTAGTTTTTATACACCCACAAGCCATATAGTAATTCAAGTATGCGGTCAAAAATTAGCTAGCTAATCGTATATGAATTTTATTATAACTAAAGGTGAGTTATAAATGTTTTAAATACTGTTTTGATATATATTTGTTATTGTTATATATTATGCATCAACCGTTTGTGGTGATTACAGCAATATTATTTTGATTGCTGGTTCCTATGTATATTTTGCATATACGAAATTATAACAATATATGATTTTATAAATACAATGCATACTACGTGATAATGTTACGTCATGTACTTAAATTCATCTTGATAAAAAACGTCTAAAATACGTCTAAAACGCGTTTTTATAAAGACGTCTTCATTTAGACGTCTTTTAGCCTTATGATCTAGACGTCTACAAGTGCGCTTTTTAGACCTCCTTAAAGAAATCTTTAAAACGTCTTTTAAACGTCTTTGTGCTTACTGGGTTTATTTAATTTTTCTAAAGTTTATATTGTATTTGATGTTAATGGTATTTTTATTTTATTGATGAGAATGTTTTCAAACATCAATTGCTTATCCATATATTATTGACTGTTCTAGTGCATTTTTTGGCATCAATCCTGAAAAATGGAGCAAATCAAGGCGAAAGAAGAAGTTTAACTACGTGGTAAATTCAAGTAATAAATCTCGCAAACTTCTGCAGTATTGACAGCAAAATTTAGCTTATTGATGAATCAATAAGCTAAATTTTGCTGTCAATACTGCAGAAGTTTGCGAGATTTATTATTTGAATTTACCACGTAGTTAAACTTCTAAATATAACTTTGAAGAAACAATTTGTTTTGTAGTTATTTACATTTTTTTGTAAATTTTCAAAAGATTTACAATAACCTTTTTCTTTTTTTTTTTTTGAATTTGATTTGCACTTAAACTCGAATATAAATATTTATATAACGTCATCTTAATATGTCACATAATTTAAATTTGCGTTTTCTCACCATAAGCATATAAACAAGCGCATATGTTGACAGATATTTATAATTGATAAAAACGTAATTGAAATACGATTGAATTAAATGAAAAAAATGAAAAAAAGAAATAGGCGAGAAATATTTAGAATATAGTAAAAAATATAAATTATATTGTACAACATTTGTTGCACAACAAATTAACGAGTCATTTCAGTAAATTAATCACGGTACTATGCCGTAATTCACGCTGTTTCATCACAGAAAAATCAAGGTATTCTACCGTAAAATAACAGCGTTTTACATTGGTTCATTTACGGTGTTTTACCGTAAAATAATCACGGTAAAATACCGGCACTTATGGGTAACGGTATAGTACCGTGATTTTCACGGTAAAGTTTTACAGTGTAGATGGCATCTCAACTACGTACCCATTTAACAAAGCATAATCACTAAGCATAAGAAGTAAACATGCTACGTCTGCACATCTACCAATACTGTTTGCAATGCAGTTGCATGTTGCTGTTTTTACATGATCACTAACATTGCTTATTATGACAGTAACATCTAAAGGTTTATCATTTTTCATTAAATGTCATTTAATTCAACTTCTAAGTCATCTTGAGTTGCAACTTTATTTTGGTATAATCTTGAAATTGATTTAACTATGTAATAATAAACATTACCATAGTTAAACATAGATGGAATATTATGAAAAAGAAACATATGCCAACTAATTTTGGGTAAAGATAAATTGCTAACAGTTAATGGTAAAATACTGCATAGTTTTGCATCGTAACTTTTACCGCCATCCACTTTGATGTCAACTATAATTCCCATTTTCATACACCAAGAAACTCTTTCTATTAATTCACACCTTTACCCTGCTTTTTTCTGTCCATGACACGCAAGCCATCGTTTTAACTCATCAACGTTACAATCAGAAACATCTTTTTTTAAAAGTGCTGCAGGAACATCTTTTTCCATCAAAATAATGCCGTTCAAATTATCGTCCATTGCCAAATTACCCTTTATCATAGTCATAAATCGTAAGATATACATTGTAATGCTTATCCTTATGCTTATACGAATGATTTGTTTGTCCGAATATCAATCCCAGAATTCTGAACAGTAAAATTTGATGACATCACCATAACGGTAGGCTATTAGACGCAGTACCGAACTTAGTGATATTGTTCTCGTGGTAAAACACTAGCTGTATAATCTCCAAAGGAAAATATATGCAGTTGCAGCTTTTCTCTCCTTGCAAGAGGTTTACAAATAAATATTAATTTATTTGATAAGTAAATAAAAAGTTGTCAAATATTTACGTATACATACATATTTAATTATAACTATGTAAATTGTAAACAATATGTTACATAAGATTACATAAAATATTACATAAAAATAAGGTTATTTTTTATTGATGTTATATAAATTATATTTATATATAAATCTACATATTATGTTGAATTATGCACGATTAGTTTTTTTTATTATAATTTATATAACTTCAATAAAAAATAACCTTATTTTTAAGCTTAATAAGTTTATATAAATTTTATACTTAATTTTATTTTTTAGGAGGTCATAGCAACTGTTGTTCTGGTCAGGCTGTTTTAAACCTAATTAATTTGTCAGAAAAGCTTGATTCAACGTCATTTGAACAAGTTGCTGCAGGCATAATTAAAAACAAGATGAAGCGAAAAGGCATAGAAAAATGCTAATCCTTTAAAATATGTACAGGTAGCTAAGTTTTTTATTTTTATTATAAAATGTGTGATAAAAGATTTAAATGTTCGTATAGTCTATATTATATATTATAAAACTTAAAGGCATACAAAAGTAGATATGAGGCATATAACATAACAATTTTTTTGATTGCAAACTTTTTTGAAATATTTGTGTTTTAACTTTAGTTATGGTAAAAAAATATATTTAATTTAGTTATACTTTATTTTTAAGGATGGAATCCATTAACTTTACCCGTTAGGACTAAGGATAATAATTCTTCCAGAAAGTCTTTCAATCAGATATTATTCCAAACAGTTATGAAGTTAACTTCTATACTGGAATTTAAAAAAAATCAAACAAATAAAATGATATCAAGTCTGCGTAATAATCTAGGGTCGTCTACTGTTGTTGTGAACAATGTAGTTAACATGATGACATCATTGCAACAAAAAATTGAGTCTAAATATAAAGTAGAGCAATATGATTTTATTTGGAATGATGAAACTGTAACAAGAGATATAGTATTTATTCATGATACTTCTGAATTTATTCTTAATATTTTAAGAGGTTTAGATCCTCTTTCCAGTATGGTACATGTATCCATTGATGGAGGTCAAGGATTTTTTAAAGTAATTGTAAATGTCTTTGACAAGACCAATAAAAATGAGACACACATCGACAGTGAAGTTAAAGAGTGTTTTATACTTGCTATTGTTGAAGATATTTTTGGAGACCATGGAAATCTGCAGAAAATCTTGAGTAGATTAAACCTAGATGATGTTACGCATCACGCTGCATTTGATTTAAAATGCGCTAACAGCATTTTCAGTTTATCTTCTCATTCTGTTAAATATGCCTGCTTATGGTGTGAAGGTGAAGGTATCCTAGAATGTGGTATTCCATGAATGTTAGGGTTTCTTGAACATTGGTACAAGTTATTTGTTGAAAATGGGGCAAAGCGATTGCAGATGAAAGATTTTTAAAATGTGATTAGTCCTCGTCTTGTTTGTTTTGATAAAAATCCTGAAGTTGAAATTAATCACTTAGTTCCACCACCAGAATTACATCTTCTTATGGGAATTGTCACACTTCTTGGTAGACAACATTTAGATCATTAGCTTTTGTTTACGAATTGGCTCAAAGAGCATTATATTTTACTTTGTGGTTATCATGGCATAGGCTTTGATGGCAATAATGCCACAAAACTTTTAGAAAAAGTAGATATTTTAGAAAGAGATATTTTAGCATCTCAAACTAATTTGATACCTGTTGTTCATTGCCTCAGAAAGTTTTTGAAAGTTAAAGAGTACACATTTGGACGAGAATTAGGCAGTAATGTTTCTTCAGTTATTGAAGAGTTCAAAGTATCATTTTTTGACCTACAGCAGTATAAAAAATACATTTAAATGCAGAACTGAATGTTACTTCGAAAGTACATATAGTGGTTTGTTATATTTTCCATTTTTGAAATATAATACTTGTTCTCTTGAGTCATATGCTGAACAGACTGGAGTGGCTATTCTCAGTGCCTTTAAACCAAGTTAGTCTCGATATAAACAAAGGATTGGGCATATAGAATATGGTAAACGATTAAAATCTGCCACTGCCCCTTTTTGCATAGGTAAGATGTAAATATTTCAATATATAAGTAGTTGTGTTAATATTTTTATTGCATTCCTTGTTTTTTCCTTGTAATATTACTATAAGGGACTCTGATGATTTAAGTTTCCAGTTATAGATTATATTATAATACTTTAAAAAGGATAATAAAGGGTATTGGTTTTTAAAATAATAATAGAAGGGGTTACTTTTATAGGGGGTAACTTTATCGCTTTAAGGCGGGTTAATAGGGTTAAAAAATTAATTTTTTTGGTACTTTTGATCTACTTTACATTAATCTAATACACAAAAATAATATATTTTAGCAGCATTTATCTTATTTTAAATAAAAATTAGAAGTGGGAGGAAGTTCAACCTGGCGGTCTTTATGGCACACAGTGATATAGGAGAACAAAATCAAAACAATAAAAATTAGGTAATATTTATAAATAATAATCAAGCATTTTTGTTTTCCTTTACACTACGGCATATAAGAAACTTTGTAAATGAAAATTTTTATTATATAAAACGTTATTACAAAATAGTATAAAAAATATTAAATGCATACAGAATTAAATTATAGTTCTAAAAACTTTTTTTAGGATCATACTTAAATTATTTTAAAATTGATTCCAATACTATTTAAAGTGTTTGTGCATTGTGTATTGTGCTTTGTGAAGTACTTTATTGATAAAAATGCTGTTTTGTAATTTTAACCTCTCTAAATATATATAATAATTGATATAATTGTGTAAATGTGTCCAAATAAATATGAATGATTAAAGTTATTTCAAAACTTAAACTAACGGAAAACTGGCTCTGGTTGCAATGCCACATTGGTTTGACTTATTTCTTGACATTTTAATATAACCATGATCTCCCCAGGTTTTGCCCCAACTAAGAGAAAAATCATCATTGGAGATAAGTATTTAAATCTTTTTACCATTTTCAAAGTAATACACAACACATTTTTAATATTTAATACCTATTTTTTACAAGCCAAAATTTGTGACCTTTTTCAGTTCCATAACCAACAACTAAAACAGCATGGGTGAGATTCGTTATACCATTGCCACAAGTTGGTTCGTTATACACACCCGACTTATAGCTTTGGAAAGAAGGTTTACTGGCATCAATATTAACAGCTATTGGTCCAACCGTAGCAACAGCTTCTTTAAGAGCATCTTCGTCTCCATAAGGTATTTCAACAAAACCTGAATCAGAAGCTTCTTTGTATTTTTCATCGTAGTAACAATACCCAAGTTCCTGGAAAATACTCAAATTATTAAATAACAAGTTAAAATACAATAATTTTAATCTATAATAATAATAATAATAATAATAATAATAATAATAATAATATATATATATATATATATATATATATATATATATATATATATACATATATATATATATATATATATATATATATATATATATATATATATATATATATATATATATATATATATATATATATATATATATATATATATATATATATATATATATATATATATATATATATAACATGATTCGCAAAAAAACACTCACACACATGCGATTTGACTAATCTACTGATGGAGAAACAAGTTTTTAAAAATTGGATAAGTGTTTTTACTAACTTTGCTCTGTTTTATAAGTAAATTTAGCACTCTGTTTTAAGAATACACCTAAGTATTTATACACACATATATATATATATATATATATATATATATATATATATATATATATATATATATATATATATATATAAATAAAATAGAGTGATATATATATATAAAATAGAATATATATAAAATATATATATATTTTTTATATATATTTATATATAAATATATAAAAAATATATATATTGTAGAATACATTTTAAATTGTTTAAATATATATATATATATATATATATATATATATATATATTATATATATATATATATATATATATATATATATATATATATATATATATATATATATATATATATATTGTGTTGTATTCTGTTGGATTTAATATAGCTCTTTGTCGGTTTAAGAGTGATCGATATTTATAAAATAGATCAAAATATATTAAATATTTAAATGAAAAAAATACGACTTTTTTATGGGACTTCAAGTTTCATGCCACTCGGCAATCATTCAGCCATATATTTAAAATCATTAAAATAAAAACCGTTATAAAAATACAAAATTGCGTTGCAACGAGATCAAACGTCAGTTTTCACGTTAAACGGGAATTTATTTAACCGGTGTCGAAATTCGTTGCAACGAATTTTTTTTAATAATCATTGCCGAATGGCATGAAACTTGAAGTCCCATAAAAAAGTCGTATTTTTTTTATTCAAATATTTAATATATACATATATATATATATATATATATATATATATATATATATATATATATATATATATATATATATATATATATATATATATATATATATATATATATATATATATATATATATATATATATATATATTTTCCTAAAATAGAATGCTTAATGTACTTATAGATTAGAGTAATAATAAGTTAGTAATTATCCTTATCCAATTTTTATTTTTAAAACTTGTTTCTCAATCAGCAGGTTCGTCAGTAGGTTTGTCGAATCGCTTGTGTGTGTGTGTGTGTCACGAATCATGTGAGACATATACACACTTTTTAATGCATTTGAATGATTTATCTGAAATCGTTTTAATGAGTCAAATTATCTGAAAAGATATATGAAAAATCTTTATTGATGAAACTCTGTATAAAATAATAAATTTAATATATTTATATGAGAGTCTAGCAAAGCCCCAAAATTTAGAATCCAACGGAATTAATATTGTGATTTGAAATTCAGTTTGAAAAATCTCTTTATATTCGAATCAAGATTTTTTTAATAAACTTTCAAAAAAATAGAGACATTCTATATAACCTTTTTCGCTTTTAATTTTATCAAAAAACGATGTTTTATTTCTTTCTTTTTTTTTTTATTAACATTAAGTGGAATGCAATATCAATGTGGGTAATACTAATCCGCGGGAAATTAATCCACGTGAGGCTTTGTTGTTTTTTTTGTCGTAAAACTTAGAGTACACCCGCAATTATTAATATGAAAATAAATATTAAATAACCTACAAATTTTTGCAGATTTCAAAAGTCAGAAAATTTAAACGAAAAAACAATAACTACTTATTTTTATGTTAATTTTTTTTTTTTTTTTTATTTTACATTTTTTTTTATTTTAGTTATTTTAAAAAGTTACCAAAACTATTTTTGCTAAAAAGAAAACTATTTTTTATACAGTTTTTTCAAATGTATCTGATTGGCAACCTTATTTTTTTGCTAAAAAACTTATAAAAAATATGACGACCCTTCGTGACCTATTTTTTAAAATGTTTTTTTAAAAGCTACCAGTTAACGTATTTGACACATTTCAGTCAGGTGAATTTTAGTTTTAGGAACCTTTTTTTTAGGAACCAGTCGATACTTTTTTAAGGGTTTATCTCTTCTTATTTTGTTCTTATAATCACCTCTTACTTAAAATTTTAAGTAGTATTAGATTTAAGTAATACATTTAAATCTAATAAGCTACTTAAAATTCATAAAATAATAATAAATAATTTTTATTATAACAACTGAAAAACATACACGAACACTTACGCATACATACACACGTACATGCATACATCTAATAAATATTATTTTCTTTATTAATTATACATAATAAATAATATAGGATATAATAATATAGGAATAATTAATATAGAAAAAAATAATATAGGAATAATTAATATATAATTAATATAAATAATAAATGATATAGTAATATAGGAATAATTAGTGGGAGTGTGCTTGGTGTATGAGTTTGAATTTAGTTTAAGATGATAAGACATAGTTATGATCATATTTCAGCTCGGAGTTTGCACAATACGTGAAAGTGTCATATCTGAAGCATTTAAAAATCCTGCGGGCGTATAAGGTCCAAACTAGTGTTGTTACAACTTTTAAATATTTCAATTGTTGACTAAAGCGGCTGATATATTTTTTAAAGTCGACTAAAATCAACTAATTAATTTTAAAAATTGACTAAGTCGCCTAAATGTCGATTCAGTCGAAATATGGGAATAATTTATTTTTTCAAAATAAATGTAGTAAAAATGATATATATTAGCTTTTTATTTTTTAACATTAATTTGAAGGCCACCTTAAATACTTGCTTAATAAAAACATTCTATACAATCGTATTTACAATGTGAGTGTATAGAAGACATTTAGATTTAGAGCTTCACAACTTAATATTATCCTAAGCTAGCTTGGAACAGCCCTGTATATATTATTAAAACTTCTTTTCAGCACAAAATGTGATATTACTTTTAAAAATTAGACAAATTTTTTAATTTTATTTAAAAACATTTTATTATTCAATACATGCTTCGACTATATATAGTCATCATCAGTTAAAATATATTTGTTTAAAACGGTATAAAATATAATATATAATTCTAAAAATAAACATAATAAAAGCCATAAAATTGTAAACAAACTTCCTATATATACAAAAAGATTTATTAAAATTATTTTAACAAATGTCAATTATAACAAAAGAAACCCGTTAATCAATGTTGTTCTTATATGAAATATAACAACAATAATGAAATGATGTTGTTATATTAGATAGGAAGGTTTATGACAACGGGATTTACAATATTATTAATGATCCAACTAAATTTAAACACTTAAAAAAAGACGTCACCATTAATAGGGAAACTTCAAAACTTTTTGAGGAAACTAAAAAGTCAAGGTTTCTTTGATGATTCAAGTTATAATAAAATTTATCCTACAGGCTCTCGTCCTGCTAGCATATACGGTCGTCCGAAAATGCACAAATTAAAGTCTTTTGATTATGATATACTTTTACGACCTATTGTATCGTCTATTAGCACTTATAACTATCATTTGGCTAGATTTCTTCGAGATTTATTATCTTCATTAATACCCTCTGAGTTTTGTACTAAAGATTCTTTAAACTATGTTAAAGAAGTAAACGAAGCGAACCTATTTAACAGTTTTCTTTTGATATCACAAGATTATTCACAAACATTCAATTACAAGAAACAATAAATTTTGCTGTCGATGTTATTATAGAAAATAATATAAATCTTAAAATCAACAAAAGTAATTTAGAAAAACTCTTTCATTTTTCAACAGCACAAACGCATTTTCACTTTAAAGAACAGGTTTATGACCAAATTGATGGAGTTGCTATGGATTCTCCATTAGCACCTGTACTTGCTAATCTGTTTATGGGAAATTTCGAAGAAAAATGGGTCAAATTTTATAATGGAGAAAAACCGCTGTTTTACAAACGTTATGTAGATGACATTTTTGCTGCTTTACCCTCAAAAAACCACGCAATTATTATCTTGGATTGTATAAACAAAAAACATTCTTCAATATCTTTCACCATGGAAAAGGAAGAAAACTCAAAAATATCGTTTTTGGACATAAATCTATGTAAATCGAGAAGTTCAACAATTACAACAGTTTTTCATAAAAAAACCTTTACTGGATTATACACCAACTTTTACAGCTTTACTTCGTTTTCAAATAAATAAGTCGTATAAAATGTTTAATTGATAGAACTTTCAAAGTTAACAACACTACTTTTGGTGTCCGCTATGACATTAAAAATCTTTTCAAAATTCTCAAACGTAATATGTACCCATCTTGGCTAATAGAAAAAATCTACAACTCTTACTTAAATAAAGATAATTATGCAGTTCTATCACCGTCTGAAGACCTAACTAACTCTCGCTATTTCAAACTTACTTATATTGGTCGAATATAAATACCAACTAGTGATAGACTAGGAAGCTATGACGGGATTTTTACTTAAGCATTCTTTACATATATGTGTGTATGCGTGTGTGTCTATATATATATAAAAGTGTTGGTTTTTGGGTAGTCATTTTTTATAACTATTTATTTTTTTTCCCGCCTACGCAATTTTTGACGTTTTTCGTTGCGGTTTCGTTTACTGTTTTTGTCGTTATCACTATGTTTCATTTAAGACCTGCTTTTTTAATTGGTTTGCAATATTCGATCTAGGTATCTATGGTCTAGGTATTTTGTTTTTATAATTTCATATATATTTCTACACTTTATCGGCTTAAGTTTATTTGTCCTAATAGTATCAATTTTAGCCACTTGTTTTATATTTTAATATGTTTTTATCTAACAACATTTATCACATCGGTAGTGTAGTTAAGTATTTTGTGATTATATTAGTTTTCTATAAGAATTATTTTTATTACTTGATATTATCATTTACATTTTAGTTTATTGTTTTTTTGTTATTTCTGTTTAAAAGCTTTATTTATATTTTATTTTATATATTTATTTTATTACTTTATATATATTTTATTTTATTTTAAATATGTTATAATATTAGATATTGTACTCACTACTCTCACTATTCATATTATTTCTTCAAAAATATTAGTCCTTTACAAACTTGGGTGAGGTTAGGGTTTTGGCTATTTTGTAGTGAAGTCCTATTTTACTGCAGTATGGAGTAGGCGGAAATCGCGGGGTAAAGCATAAATAGCGATGATGTTTATATGACGGGGTAAACTAGGTATTAGTGCTGAGCCTCTTTGAAACGCCGGTAATAATAAATGCGATTCTGAGGAGAAGTTTATTACCACTACTACATAAACTATGATTACACATAAGCAATAATGTTTTTTCTTTATCTTATGCCTCCTATGAATTTATATGAATTTATATTTATTCATTTTGAATACTGATATATCTATACATATGTATTTTTATTTTAAATTTGTTAAATATTTGTATTTAACAAATTTAATGTGTCCTGTATTTATGTGTCCTGTTTTGTTTTTGTTACATTTCTTTTACATGCGCGATGCCTAAATTATTATTTATTTTTTTTACTACAAGCTTTACTATAGTATCTTTGTTTTTGTTCTGAACATCTGTTCTATATATATTTTTAAATACTTTATACTTTTTCTTTTCCTAAATTTTTCCTTATTTCACTTATCCTTGACAGCTCGGTGTAGTCCTTTAATGCATTTTTTTGCATTTTTATAAAATGACTTTTAAATTATTTAGAATGTAAATTTGAAAACAACATATTGATAACTTTTTTATGTTTCTCGCATTTTAAATCAACAAGTTCTTTTAAAGAATTTAATAAATGTACTGTGGGTACGTTTATTATGGGTTTGGTCTTTTACTGTTTAATTTAGATCTTTTCAAAACATTTTATAAACGTTTTTCATAAGTGTTATTCAAACATTTTTTTAGGTAATGCTGGTCTGAACATTTAAAAAGCATTTTTTATTGAAGTATATATATATATATATATATATTTTTTTTTAATTTACCGACTGCCATAACGACATTTGTCAACTGACTTTACCGACTAACCTATCAACAGGGTCTATATTTGCCGATTAACTAGTCAAAATCATATTTGCCGACTAAGGGTCAAGTTTGCCGACTAAAAATCATTGATGGGGGGAATGTCACACACCCCTATCGCGCCGGCCTTGAATATATATATACACATATATAAAAGCATTTAGACATAAATATATAAAAGTAAAAGTAAAAACCTTAGCATCATATGGATATCCATTTTCGCTGTCTAATCCATCATTATCTTTAATATATTCAAATGCATTATTCGTCCAACCACCATCGCAACCTTGATTTCCATAAGATTTCGAGCAATCAACTAAGTTTTGCTCACTTAAAGTGGGAAGAATACCTGTTTTTCGAAATGTTTGGCCTTCTAAAGCTCCAGTCTAAATAAAAACATTAGTTTGTTATCTCTCAACAATATAAGTACCGTTTGCTATCCTTAAACAACAAATTAAACTGAAGTTTATGTAAAATAACTCCTAAATAATTTCGTAGGAGAAAATGTTTATTTGGTTATGTTTGGAATATTTATATATATATATATATTATATATATATATATATATAGATATATATATATATATATATATATATATATATATATATATATATATATATACATATATATATATAATATATATATATATATATTATATATATATACTATATATATAGATATTTATATATTTATATATATACATATATACATACATATATATATATTTATATATATATATATATATATATACATATATATATATATATATATATATATATATATATATATATATATATATATTTATTTATATATA